>CM046836.1:7836341-8021341 GCA_025618425.1 Heliocidaris tuberculata | reverse complement strand
CTCTTCGTCAGGTGGAAAAAAGGGGAAATCCCATTTTATTGTTTCCTTTATACATTGCCTAGGGATCAATGGTCGGAGTTGTATTCTAAGCAAACAAGTTAATCAGAAAGACACAGACCCTTTTTTATTAGGACGATGGGATGTTATCGAAATACTCAGTATGCACCAGTTTTACGTGCAATACATGTACAGACAAAAAAGCCAGAAAAATATGCATAAAGTTGAATTAATCATGTCCATATACTACCCAAATCTGCATTGTAAAATTCCGATGCACATAAATCGTGAACAATCCCACTTCTCTTCAGTTGTTATCGAATTTATTTACAGTAATATGTGAAGAGTTTATAGGAGAAAACGACTGCATAATTATTTTATTCTTTAATGGAAACCAAGTACCGGTATCTAAACAAGTTTAAAGTTGTATAGAAATTTACAGACTGTCTTCAGAGAATACCTGTTAACGAATTTTGTTTAATTCAGCTATTATCATGGTTATTACATGTATTTTATCATCACGATATAGAATCAGTTGTTGCAAAGTCGACAAGTCTAGGGAAAGTTATTTGGTAATCAATAGCATCTTTTGAAAGAATTATACACAAACATAAAACAATATACATAGTAAGTTTATATGTTGAAAAACAGCGTTTTGCATCAAGTAACACAAAATAACAACACTATATCCATGCATCTCTTTAATAATTAGTACAGATATTTGTCGTATATTTAAATATGATTAGAAAAGTAGACCTATGTAGATTATACTGGCCTACTTAACACACAAATTGCTTTATATAACGTTATCAAAACATATTAATTTCATTTCAAACAACATTGATTTGTTGTTGCTTTCTTTGTTGTTGTTGTTCAAGATACAACAGAAAAAGTAACTGTCTTACTTGTTGAGGCAGTGGTCTTGTCCAATGCTATATAATATAGAAAACGTTAAATTTTATCAATTTCCAGGGGTTACCATAAGAGGTCGCAGGGATATCAGGTCACAGGCGTAGAGGCACATGAATTGGACTGACGTTTCTTGTCCGAGTATCATCAACCTTCCAGTTTCTGATTTTTACGAGCGATCAAACTATAAATTTGGCACGCTGTGTATCCATTTATAGACCTTTAATGTAATTTTAATGCATATAGATACGATATACAAATTACAAAGAGGCCATCTCGCTGCCCGAATATGGGTTTCGGTTATACCCAAGTATTGGTACTTTATAAATTATCGAGGGGCTGCACTCCCCCCCCCCCCCCCCCCGGTCTCCTCCCGCACCATTGATGAGGTAACAACCCGTAGTGTGGTATTACTAATAGTAATGGTAATTATAAATTTGGATTAGATTACATGTGTGGGTATATATGCGTGTATGTGTGGGGGGGGGGGGGGGATGTCTGTGCCCTTACATAGATACACTTGTGGGGTACAGAGAACAAAAGAGCACAATGATGGCCTTTATTCCGTCATGCTTGTGGGGTACAAAATACAATAGGAGAAGTGCTTGTGGGGTACAAAGTACAAAAGGAGAAAACAATACAGTTCCCCAGAAGTCGATGTGTGTGAGGGTGTGTGTGTGTGTGTGTGTGTACAAAAGTTAAATAAATAAAACAATCATTGAGAGATAAAATATATATCGAATTTTCGCCCATATAGGGCTTCATCATATATATATATATATATATATATATATATATGGGACTCTCCTTACAAGCATTCCTTGTATGACTAGCTGTCAACAATTACATGTTGATACCTAAAGTGGGCGAACAATTATTGCACTATACATGTATATACACAAAAATAGTAATGTGATGTATCAATTACCAGAACGAAACGAAAAGAGCAACCTTATTACCATGTAGGGTTTTTCATACCATATGAAAAAGAATGAATTATAAATTGCATCATCTGAGATGGTTTCTTCTTAGTCTAGGTATTTTAACGATGATGTGTAGGCTTCTCGTGTGTAATTCAATTATTTCCTTTATACGTAAAGACACAAAAGTTCAGTGCACTATAAATTATTAAACGAAATTATTCAACATCACCGTCCGAAAAACCTTATAAGTCGCATCGCTGTCCCAAACATTCAACATGATTCAACACGATTAACATAGTAAAGCATCCCACTTAACATATAACACGTAGTTGGAGTAAGCTTCCTTAATGACGATCAAGGATAATTATGTTAAGCAATGCCGAGTAACGAATAGGATAAAGACGATAAACGGCACCTTTTGTGACAGCAGGTTCAGTCGTCCAGGTCGTTGACCTAGGCATTGACCTGGTCGACATCGATTCCTTCATTCACATAATGCACATGACGATAACTTCGCGTCATTATCATCATCATCATCAAAGAAAAAGAGAACACCATGAAATGGAGCGAGTCAATTTGATAGATGAACCAGGCAAACGGATATTTCTGGATTCGAGGAAAAACGTCTGCATGGATGTCTTTGGCGTTAATATCTTTATCATACCACATCTTGCTATCACTCCTGTAGCATCTCCAAATGCATCCAGTAACCGGTCAGTTTCCATTAGAACATTCCACTAATGGTTCATCCATAGTGCGACCATCTTCCCAAGACATTCTTTTCATTAGGATCAATGCTCCTTATCGAATCACAATTCCGCTCACTGTAAACATAAAAACCATGGATTCATATTACTTACAGTAGATCATGCTCAGATGTTCGAGGAGAGACCCTCTGAGGAGAGACCCTCTGAGGAGAGACCCTCTGATAAAATTGATGATTATTTTATCAAAGGTTGCTCCTTTCGTACATCTTCATGCTTCCCTTATTCGCTTTTCAGCACTATACATACATAGCTCTTATATAGATGCACGCATCATGCAAGCTTTGAAAAAGGTTCGATTTGCATATGAATCAGTTCATGACTGCGTCAGAATGTTCGTTCATCTGACAAGCGATGGCAGAAAAGCCACAAACCCTCTACGGGCACTCACAATTTGATGCTATCACTTTACTCAAGGCCTAACATTACAATTTTTGATACAAATACAATACAAATTTTAATATCATTATTTCACATATTTCAAAAAAATATACTCAAAATATACATACCTATATCGAACCAATCAAATACATGTATAACTTAGGGAAAACGGATATAGGGTTCAATATTTCGAGGTTCAGCCAATGCCATTCTTTTTCCACAGTGTTAGAGTTTATAGTAAAATAATTATAAGTATAATCTGTATGTATATGATCGATCTTGAATTTGGATTTTATTGTGCTGGTGTACATAATAATTTCGATTCATCACTGCATTCATTGTATTGCCATAAATATTTTGAATACTAGAAAATATTATAGGGTGTACTTTAGGGTCAGTCACTGAAGGGGCAAGACGGCGACCCCCCCCCCCCCCTTGCTGATACCGTTGTCGTAAGCTCGAGTCTATTAAGAATCTATTTCCCTTCCTAAAGACAATCCCAGTAGTTACACAAGCAATACAGCACCACGCCCCCACCAAAAAAAAAAAAAAAAAAAAAAAAAACTATTTGACGATTTTATGCTCTACTGGTCTTCAACAACAAACCTTAGAATATATATATATATATATATATATATATATATATATATATATATATATATATATATATATATATATATATATATATATATATATATATATATATATATATATATATATATAAAGCCATGCTTTTTTTAAGACATTAGCATGTTTTTTGACTGCATGTTATATATTTTGATATCCTTAAATAATCATAATCATGATAATAATATGCCTAGAGTAAACCTAACACAAATAAAAGAGGGAAAATTGGCGGATATTATACCTACTGGATAATAATTTGTGTATATGGTCTTCTTGAATAAAAACAGAACACAATTCATATAAAGTTATAAATCTGTTAATTCAGTACAGACATGCGTGATGACCTGCTGTTTCGGTCTGTGTACTAATATCTACAGATAAACAATATTGACTCGCCAGGGCAGTGGTGAAAGATGAAACACACTCTATAAGCCCTAATCTGCACGTGTTGACTCGTCATTCTCCCTAGCTGTCGACAGGAACGACTCACAAATGAGCAAAGTTCGGCCTTTCTATCAACTTGTCATTTAAATTCGTAATATCATAAGAAAGCTAAGGTCGTTTTATTTTTAGCTTTATTCTTTGAGATTGCTGTTTCAAATGTTGTGGCGATTTGAAGGTCAAGCATCGGTGCCTTGTCGAGGAGAAAGTAAAGGTAATGCTTCCGGTGAGCTTGAGTTGTTTGCTTGTTTGTGTTGTGACGAGGTTTGAATGGCAATGAATTTGGAATGGATTCAGCATTTTCTGACGATGACTTTAAAAAAACCTGATTGATTCAAGATTGGACCAGTGCCATTAGATTGATTAAGAAATAATCCTATGGCCCATTGATATCCCGGGAAAGTCGACAACGAAATAGCGTTTTGTGCAAACTATGTGATAACTATAGCGGGGATAATCACCGGTGCATCTACAATGAGTATTCTTATTTAAGATGATTATGTAGTGTCATAGCTATATCATTTAAATTCCACGAAATCGTGTGATGGACAAAAACTGGCAACACCCTTTTCTTTACCTCGATTCTGATATAAACTATGACAAAATCGGGTGTTCGCACGAGGAGGAAAACCATAGGGAATTCGGACGATGAGTATTGTGCTTGTTGTTCCTACTCCCTAAAATTAATCTCAGCTAAATGGAAATGTGAAAGATTTTTACCTCTGTGTCGATTTGCGCTTAATATTATTGTTTTTTCGAAGGACCATAGGAATATCCATGGATTACTAAGGAATAAGGTAGGTCACTCAGTAATAATATGCGGAACGATTATTGCTGATGTAAATTTTGCACCTTTTGCACCTTTCTTGGTGCAGCACACTTTTGATAACATCGCACCAAAAACCAGCCCGACAGGTTCGGCTGATATGTTGACGAACGACGTGCTCATGTACCTTCCTCAAGCTTCAATTTCATTTCAGGGTGACTGGCCAAAGTAAGCCGATGCAACAATGCATCGCTTGTAGCTACAACTGTATTTCACATTTCATTATTTCATTATCTCATTGCATCGTGCTTTCATTTGAAATAATCATTCTGGTTTTTCTATTACATGTATTTCATCCTGAAAATAATTTTGGATGTGAGTAGAAATGCAACTTTTTTAATACATGGCACGTCACAATGCAGGATTTTAGCACTGCATATAACAAAATGGTAACACATGGAAAAGCAAGTTATGAATTCTAGCCAACAATCAAACCGTTTTGGAGGAAAAATGGATTTCAAAAATAAAGTAATTTCAATTTGCAAAATCTCTACAACATATGTTTCCAAATATTTCATTAAATATAATACAATATTTGCTTACAAGGTTACCAAAGTATCACATATTATCCTACTTTTCATAAATATGCATAAGTACAGTTGTTCTAATTTACGTTTTTGGTGTACATTTTTCTAGCTAGTCTCGAATACTAAATGAAATGTTATTAGTAAAAAAAAAAACAACAAAAAAAAAAACAACAACAACACACACAAAATGTACAGTATACATGCCTAAAATAGAGTTAAAATCCTTATGTTTTATAATACAGAAAAGGAGCCACGTGAAGCCAAAATTGTTCCTTTATTAATTTACCTTTAATTATGAAGGTAATCAATTAAATTCAGGGTTTATTTGAACATGTCGGGAGACGGACGGCTGAATTGTGACGGTTTACATGAATGAAACAATAACGATTTACAAATATACAATTATAATAAATATACTTAGCACAAATTATATAAGGAAACAATATGTTAAAATACAAAATAGAAATACAATTTTAACCTGCCATTGTGAATATAATTTTATTGTATTATTCAGTCATCAACAAATCATTAACAAATGACTTCAATCCGTTAACCAGGCAACAGTTGAATCAAGTGAGACTAATTTTGTTACTTCTTTTATAGAAAACTTATGAACTAACTGATGTTTTGGCCTTTTCGGTACAACTATCTGATACAGTGTGTAGGTAATTTTTTAATCTCTGTATCTTCCCATGCTCTTTAATGAAGTTTGCTTTCCATAACTATATACAATACAAAACATAAAGATAAAAATATAATTTTATTATACAAAAACTTGTAATTATATAATATGACATAATACATTTATAACCAAAATATTGAATTGAAAATGAGAGAGAGAGAAAAAAAGAGAACTAGGAAAAAACTAGTCTGATAAGTCCTCTATCAAAAAGGTCGCATAATAGTTAACTTAATTTTAAATTACTGAAATTCACTGAGTTAGTGAGAGTTACTGAAATTCATCTACATGAAAGTGTGCAGCATATTCTGAATTTCTTTGTATTCGTAGAGCTATTTTCGTGATTAATTATGGTTCTGTAACCCTAGATGATAGCATTAGTAAAGGCAGAAAAGTGCTAAAATTACAATTCAACGAAGGGTAAAAAATTTATATATAATAGATTGCCTGTACACGTACACATTATTGGGGTAATTTTCTTTTGGAGGATGTTATCGCAAAAAAAAAAAAGAATAATAAACAAACAAATTGTTTCAGTACAAATTTGAAATGTTCACATCGGTTGGTAATGGGTATGAAAAATCATGTGGTTAGCAATAACTTTCTATCTCAAAATTTATTGCAATAATTTGTATAATATGAAAACAGAAATGCAGTTTGATAGACAGCCAATCCCCAAAGTTATCTTCATGATTTTCCATTATAAAGGGGTTTGAAGATCACCGAGTTGTCCTATAAAATTGAAGAAAATGATTACATCAGATAATGTTTATCAATAATTTCTAACCAATGTACAACAGTGTAATAATTTCGTTTCATTATAATATGATTCACCTTAAACTTGATTTAGGTGATTACAAAGTATTCAAGCTGTACACAAATTTGATATGCACGGGTCTGTTATGATAATTGATTAGAACTCTCTAATAGCATGTTTTTAATTTCACTTTTCATGAGTCGCATTTTAAACAAACTTTCGCTTATTATTCGCTGACTATTCTGCATAATTTAAAAACAAATCTACAGCCTTTAGCATGTTGAAACCAACTCGAATTTTTCTCTTTCTCTTATATTTACAAGACTTCTCTGCTTATTCTTGAACCAACCAACGTAGTTCAACATTTTAACTTCATTATTATGTTTGATTATTCTTAATATATATGAGACTTCAGTATTAATAAGGTTTTAAATTATTTTTTTACATTGACCCAGGTCCCCCCAATCGCTCTTAAATAGTCACACAGACTTCTGTGTTGTTGATTACTTTTTATTTATAAACCATAATCATGATAAGCAAGAAAGAAAACAAAAAGAGTAGAGAATCAGCTTTACGACACTCCAGGCATATCATTCACTCTGTAAAGAAAGAATTTCCCAACATAAGTTAAAAAGGGAACATGCATGTTTGTTAAGCAAAATGTTACCCAATATTGGATAATATTTTACCCAGCATCTTTGTTGGGAAAATTTAGTGTTACCCGTTCCCTTTTTAACCAATACTGGGTAAATTATTTCAAGAGTCTTGTAAACTTTTTCAATTTTCAACTGGAAAACATGATTTCTATCTTTTAATACTACATTAATACGCCTATACTATGATTCATTTACAGTACATTCTCAGTTTCATGATATTAAACATGAAACGATTTTTAGTATAATATTTTATTCACATATTCACTAAGTTTAGATAATTCTATACCGGAAGAAGTATGTGATCATATATTTTGATTATGTTTGCCTTTGCCTAATTTTGGCTAGTTTTCATTGTTTGTATGTTTTTATCAATATTGTAAACCATTCGCAATTCAGCCATTGGCTGCGACGAAACGATAATAAAACCTTCAATTCAATTCAATTCATTTTTCAATATCAAACTCATTCCACATCACTTCGTATATGACATACAAAATTGATTAAATCTCAAGTTGACAACAAGGAAAAGTGGTTATATCAAAAACTGTTGCCGGATTCAAGAACACAGTCCGCCGCTCGAAACGTTGGTCAACTCAACATTAACTTAGATGTATGTGAGAAAACTAAACCGCGATTAGTTTCTCCCTTTTCACAAAATGACACTTTGATTTAGAAAATGATTTAATAAAGCTTTAAGAAAAATCACTTAGCTAAAAAAACACATTTCACTGCAAAAGCTAATGACTTAAATTTCTTGAATCTATTACCTTGTTGATGCCATATGTAGGCCTGCACACTTGCAGGAGTCTTGGGGCAATCACCTTCTGAAATTCAGAACGATATTATTTTGAACAATCAGTATTCCATAGTTTAAGAGGTGCAGCCGAACGCCCTCATTCTTGAGGATATCTTTTAAAATGACCCCTTCCTTCACATAAACATGATGAAATATCCCGAGGGCCCAGGTCATGGGTCAGTTTCTGTTGGAGTTGATTGTGACGTCTTGCTTTGATCCTTGGTTTAATTTTCTTTTGTCAGACTATAGTAGTTCACATCGTGAGTGACCCGAATACAAGGAGAAGCTCTCCAAGTTAAAAGGGTTAAAAGGCTCGATCTCTTTATTTGACAGTAGATGATTATATTAGTGTGATTTGGAACCTCTTTGTGTGATGTCTAGGCTCGTTAACCCTTTCTTGGCAGGAATTATTTAAGGGCTAAACTGATCACATTTTGTTCTTCAAATTCGCAACAATAACAATTTTTGTTTTAATGCTACATGTTTATAATAAAATGTAATGTCTTTGAAAACAATTTACATCATTGCAAACTTTGTCGAGAAGATTTTGAACCTCCGAATGTGTTGCCAATTTAAGGATTTTAAAGCTTATTATTCTTTTTAAAATTCCTGGCATCAAACGCATTATGGTCAGGCAACAAAAATGGACACAGTTTGTGCAGAAAGTTTTGCTCTTTCTGCTCATCCATCTGGTATATTTTTTAGGGCTCTGAATCAAAAGATATTGAGCCAAACCACAAAATGTGTAGTGATGTCACGAAAGAGTTAATCTAAATTTGAAAAGAGGTTGTAAGCCAGTAACAATAAATTGATACTTAAGAAATCAAGCTACATTGTAAACTGATTTCGTACGGTTTGTCTGGATTCAACAGTGCACTTAAAAAGCTGATGCATTTTGAATTTACAGAAAAAATTACATCATATGAAATTACAAACTTTTTTCTACTCACTTTTGTTCTATTCTATTTACTTTTACTTGATTGTATTACCAGACTTAAGTGTGGTATCCTGCTTCTTTAGTGCAACTATTTTTAATTCATGATGCCACTTATTGATGGCAAGATTCTGCCATTCATAATAATCCACTCAAAAGTATCTTTTGAAGTAAAGGTGTCTCCATTATCAGCCAGACTTTTTAGAAGAAAATGATAATAAAATTGTGAAAAGTATTTTAATTTTCAAGTGTAGCAGCTTTGGATATGGTGTATCCGAAGCCATCCGTTTGAAGACTAAACATAATATAAAAAACTTGTTCTACCTGCAGTGAGCCTCCCTCTTTTGAGGGGCTTCTGCCTCTTCTTTAGCAATATCCGGGTGAATAGTGTTATGACAGCAACATTTGATTTTTATTACAAGTAGAAAAATAAGGTATTGTTGTTGTCAGCTCATCTTATTGCCACCTCCATAAACAAGTTATAAATGACCCAAAATAGAAGAGATTTACGTTTATAATTGTTTTGAAGAAAAACAATTCGTAAAAAATTAATAACTTGAAATGTTATAAAAACTTCGCATAGTTTAACCTCTTTGTCTTGTCAAAATCTTTTGATCTGTAAATACGACAAAACTCGCTTTTTCTTATCTAGTTGTTGCAGTGCTCAGTGTTATCAATAGATTTAAATTAATGTAGAACAACGCAACTGAACCCCAAGATACGTCAGTGACTTTTTAACATTGCGCTGTTAAAATTCTTTTAAAAACATCGTGAAAATATATTGAAATATATCGTCTGTTTTTTGTTGATCAGTTGTCTTTTGGTCAATATTCTTTTCTACAGAAAATCTTGGTGAACCATTTTACAACTACCAAAAATTGAAAGTTTATGGGCAAAATTGCTTACGCGACTTTTAAATCATTTGATTGGACAATGTCTTCAAAGCGTAAATATTTCTATATCCGATTGCTCCTAGTAGCAGGAGAAGAAAATATATATTCATCATGCGGTAGACCAAAAATTGTTGTTATCATGTGTCTATAATAATTTATTGTGAATCTCTAAACTAACTGCACACGATGTGTGCTTTATTTTGCGTTGTAATAATGTTGTTTAATAGAGTATATCCCATACAAACAGTAATTTCCTGGGTAATGATATCCAAAAGTCCTTTGAAAGTGCATAGAGACATTATATTATAATGTGATATTCGCTATACGAGAACGGAATATTATTATCATTTTCATCATATATCTTAGAACAAGTACTAACTGTTTCCATTTTTTTTCTCCAGCCCTCAAAAGGTCGCTCAGTGGGGGGGGGGGGGGGGGGGGGGGTATCAGACGTTTTGTTCCATGATTCTCTGACAAGCAAAAAAAAAAAAAAAAAGTAAACTTTTTTTCGTGTCAAAAGTTGTCAGGGGGAGCACTCTGCCCCCCCCCTGCCCCTCCCCCTTGGGTACGCTAGTGCTGCGCAATTATTCTCATAAGAATGATAAGCGCCTAAAAAGTCAAACCAACCCCCCCCCCCCCCCAAAAAAAAAAAAGCGTACAAAAACACCTTAAAATTTCCTTCTCCCGTTGAAACCTGACAGTTTCAAAGCAAGACTTTGTAGATTTGGAGGATGAAAGCTAACTCTAGGGGAAGAGTTTTAGTGGTCGGAATGACTGTGCTGATAAAAGACAATTAATTTGCCCGAAGAAAAAAAAAAACATCTAAAAAAGAAGAGGGTTAAAAAATTGTGTCCTATCACCCCTCCCTATGCAGCTCTCCTCTTATTCATTTTTTTTTTGCAAGAAATTACGGTGACGTAATAAAGGATTAATTTGCGCCTGATGGTATACAGATGAGAGAGAGAGAGAGAGAAAGTGTGTGTGTGTGTGTGTGTGTGTGTGTGTGTGTGTGTGTGTGTGTGTGTGTGTGTGTGTAAATGCAATTTAGGAGTGAAGAAAGGGATGAACATGAATAGAATAACACAATGTGTATAATCCAGTGTGTACTGGAAAAGGAAATAACTGCAAAAATTCATCAGTTATTACATTTACATTTCTCTGAAGACATTTCATCGCGAATTCTCCCCTTTCAGTTCACACAAGAGGGCTATAGTAATAGTAGTAGTAATCATAATAACAATATTATCAGTAATAACAATAATGATGATGATAATGATGATGATGATGATGATGATGATGATGATGATAATAATAATGAAAATAATAATAATAATTTTGATTTCTATCTCGCTGCTGCCAGTGACGAATCCAGGATTTTGTCATCATCGTTTTGAGGTGCTTTTTTACTCCAAAATAATATTATCTGACAAGCAAAACAACAACAACAACAACAACAAAAGAAGGTCATCAGCGTTTTGGGGTGTCCTTATTGCCGGGGGAGGGGGTCCGCCCCCCTGGATCCGCCCCTGGCTTCTACTACAAAAAAAGTATCAAATTATGTACATAATGAAATAGCCATCTGAATCAATGAGTATTATGTGCATGGGATAAACGACGAAGGTTTTCTGAGAAAAGTTCTGCAAATAGTTAGTTTGAACGGAAGATGAAAATATAGCGATGGATTGTGCCTTACAAATCACACATGTGGGAACTTTAACACAGCTTGGATGCTGTCAAAACAAACGTTCACTTAATGAGAAATTAATCATATTAAAGTCCAGTCCAAAAATTACTTAGTTTTAATTAAAGCAGAAAAAATGAAACCTACAAATAAAAATAGTTTGAGAAAAAACGGACAACTAATATAAAGAAAAAATGAGTGATTATAGAAATGTAATATTTTGAAAACAATCTCAATGTTAAGGGGTTCGTGAAATATTTTATAAAGGTTTATACTTGCAAAAACATAATATATGGATGTAACTTGGTTCAAGTTATGTGAAAATCATATTCTTGGACAATTTTTTTGAGAATTTATTAATATAAACAAAATAATTTATGAGTTGTGAGCCAATGACGTCACAAACTCATGACTGAGTTGACGATTTGTCTAGTGATTTTCTTCTTTTTTCCCCCTTAGTTTGTCCTGTCACTAAAAAAATCATAACTTTCTTATTAGTTGTCCGATTTTCCTCAAACCTTTTTTTTTTTAATCTGTAGGTCTGATTTTTCTGCTGCAGTTGAAACCAAATAATTTTTGGACTAGACTTCCCCTTTAAGATAGTGTTATGATTGGAATACATCACTAGCTTTTATACAATATATATTATTTACTTTACCTCCACACTGGAGAAGTCCATTCAAACAAGATAATATTTCCCTCCAATAGATACATTCAAAAATCGTCCGTTTAATGTTCTGCAGGTGTACAGAAAGAGTACTTCGAATATTAAAAGTGACCTCCGAGAATGACTAGGCACCAATCCAAAGTCTACATCTCAGAGTGGTAATAAGTCTCTCAAGAGAGTTTTACATCTGAGCACGCAAGGGCTAATATACTATGTTATGAGAAATGTTGACATTCTGATATCGATGAATGTAGGTCGGGTGCATGTGTCTGGTTCATGAACTGCATCATTACAATCCAAATTGTTTGGAGCTGAACATGTCAACGTGGATGTCTTTCCTCTGAAAACCAATACCCCCCCCCCCCCCCCCCCATCTCGGATTACCTTTCTCCATCTCTGTATTTTTCCTCCTTTAAGGGTAATCGCAAAAAGGGATCCGTCTTTAAAGATGGAGAAAAAAGTCCTAATCGAGGTATATGTAGTATATTGCCACATTTCATATTGAAAGTCCAAATATGCATTATTGATTATGGTTATGGATTTGGTGAAAATGTTTTTCTAGATGCACGTAGATGGCCTTTGACCTTCAGACAGCGTTGGAAATCCAAAATGAACAAATGGTCACTTATATCTGTCTGGTCTGAGCTTACTAGTTCTTCGCAATTTGGAATTGCCTTTTTGATCGAGTTGTCATTTATCATTCTGTTTTAGGAAATCATAGATTTGCATGTCCCTATACCTGTTCAAACTTGTCTGACTCTGCCGGATGATTTTTAGAAATGTGAGTGCTTAAAAATGAGCATAATATCCAAAGTATTTGCGTCAATCCATTTAAACAAAAAGGTGGGGATGGTTGATCCCCCGCAGCTTTGTTAAGCGCCTAGAAACAATATGTAAATTAATTATTATTATTATTATTATTATTAAAAACTCAAGAGGACATATTTTGTGTCTCTGGTCCTAAAAGTTGGCATGACCAATCATTACAAATAAAATGTAGGGCCATGGATGAGAACTTGAAATAAGTCTAATATAGAATGCCTGTTGGAACTATTACCAGTGGTGCATAATATATCCACCACAGAGCAGAGGCAGTGTATGCCCATCCTGTTTAGAGACGCAGAAAAATCAATTAAAATGTCTCCTTAAAAGTGCCGGGCTTTTAATCCTCCACTTATATTCGCCGTGATGTGTTTAAACTTGTTTTCGTCCCTAGCTTTTGCGACTTTATAGCCAAAAGTTTGATGGATTTTTTGATGATAATCTATTTAATCTTTAGAATTTTGGTGACGGGCAGTCGTGCAGTACTAAAACAAATTTGTCATTTCATGATTCATTGAAAAAGTTGCATACAACTGAAAACGTCAATTAAAGATAGAAGTGACTTCTGTATTTTATAATTTTGATGAAACAATATGATAAATACACACACTGATTTCTGGTCTCATTTTACGAGGTATTATGGAAAATAATTATAGAGTCATTGTTTTGAACCTGAGAGCAAAGCTTACAATTCAACAAATGCCAAATATTTTCAGTGGGGTAAGAAATTGATTGTCTTCTCAAAGACAGGCATGCTGACAAGCTGTGACACTCTTCATAATTATTATTTTGCTTTCATTAGAATGCGCCTCGAGAATTTGCAAGAGAAAAAAAGAAAAGATTTTTCATATTTATTTGATTTTTTTTTTAATTTGCCGCCGCTCCCAAATAATATTTGGACGTATCACCTACAGACAGGATGATAGTTATATCTGCATAAATGGGCATTATTTATAGGAGCAAATTAAATTTTTTGAAATATTATCTCCCCATGTGAAATTGTGAATATAATCGTGATTGAAATAATTGCCCTGTTTAAGTAAACGTTATATCTGCTTTTGCATTTATAAAAATTCTGATGAGTGATGCACTTTATCATTGAAAGTTGAAATGTGCATATTTTTAGTTATGAAATCATTTTATGAAATCACAGATGTATAACTTAACTTGCCCAATAGTTTGTTGGCTTAAAATCCCAAATATAAGGTTTTTCAAAGGAAATATGAGTGTACAATCACCAGTACTTGTAGTATTTGCCTATATAGAAAACTTCAACATTATGATGCAATTAATTGCCATGATATTATCATATTACCATTGCGTAATTACTTGTCGAAAATCACAACCTTCTGAACACTTTTTGTGTTTAAATGACACCTTCGATTTTGAGTTCGATGAGAAAAATTTTCAATCTTCAAAATAACAGCAGATAAAGAAAATATAAAGAGTTCGACTTGGGTCATCATCTAAGGAAAGAAAAACAAGTTCATTCTATTTTTCTTTCTTATTTCCAAATTAATCATAAATGTGTTTTTCATCAACCATGTCTAAAACCAAAAATGGAAGAAGCAAATCTGATCACTAAGAATAAGTTAGAAACCTACCTTGATTTATGGGGAAATGTATTTTTTATATAAAGAATATATATTTTATATGTTTAATAATTTGTATAGTCCATTAGGACTGAACCCAAATTTTGGTATTATAAGATTTCTGAATATCAAAGTTCTGAATGACTAAAAAGAATTATCCTCGGAGCTACCAAATGAAATGCAGTAAACACGTTATCATACACGCACTTGCATCTTTCTTCTTTTGTTGTTGTTGTTGTTGTTGTTGTTGTCGTGTGTTGTTTGTTTGTTTGTTTTGTACATCTATGTCCACATAATAAAACGATATGTCATGTGATACACAGCCCTTTTAAAATATTGAAGACTGTTATGATATTAATGTTTCAAGTATGATAATGCATTTTAATGGTAAACCACAGAGAGAGTAATTTAAAACGATTATGAAAGTGATCTTTACATTTATTTAACAATTTAACATACTATCATGTTTTCCAATAACTGCTTAACAATATTCCATTAATTTTCAATTATAAAAACACAATACTCCTTTGCGTGTTATGTACTGACATTGCATTATCTAAATTCAGGTCTAATTCTAACCAATGCCGAGTGAAATAACCTTGAACAATTATTCCGGCACCCAAAACACAAAGACATTGTTAACTAGAAGTACTGTAATGTATAAAGCTGAAATCCATGGCAGCTCTAAACTTTGGAGGGTCACATTTCATTTTTAGTACAGTAACCTTAAGTAGTACTTTCAAACCTCCACTGGACAATATCGACAATTGTCAGATCTGTTGTACGGAGACTGCCTGCAATATCCACGAAAAATTGAACCCCTTGTGCTTTTATTTTATTTAAATTAAAAGATATTGATCACCTTATACCATTGTATATGTATATTCCATAATTGATTCGACTGAAGTCAGTCAAACAGTTGAGAAATTGAACAAGAGTATGTAGTACCATGACTTAAATTTAGGTTTGTTCGTTTTGGCTGTTTTTATGAAGTTAATTTTATTATCCTGACATTGGTTGAATAGATACTCTAAATTTTATCATCAAGCTATTTTCAAGGTACAAGGTTAGCGTTATTTTCATATTTCACATTTCACATTTCATTTTTTTAATACATAATTGTCAGTTTTGTTTACAAGAAATGATAATGATAAGAATAATACGGGTATTTTCAATAAACGTAAGTACATAAAAATATATTCCATCACTTTGGATTACTTGTCGTTACTTGTAAATTAATGGCAAACGAAAATGGAAATGAAGATATGAAGAAGTCTATAAGGTAAAAAGTAAAGCTTGTTGGTTGTAGGCTCCAGAGAGTAATACAATATGTCTTACAAAGTTGTGAGAATGAACAAGAAACAGTTGAAGAAAAGTGTAAATAAAAATGGTCATCGAATGTGAATGAATAATCAGCGAAGAATACTTAAATGCAAATCAATAAAGTATGGATTTATGCACGAAAAAGCATAGAAATTAATATGAAATTGATAATTGTATGATCTCTACAATGTACACACTACCCATGCGCAATCTCTTTCACATTTATGACATGCAGACATGGAGATATTTTCAACCCACATGTAAGTACAAAAAATTCAATATGCCATTTTTTTTTTTTTACTTTTGTCAGTGTCGTCCGATGAAGATTAGTAAGAAAAGGGAGTATAACACCCCTAATCAAAAAGGAGCATTAGAACTTTTGTTCAAGGGTTTGAGTTTGGCATAAATTTTTCCATGTATGAATGTACGATGCAATGTTATAAAACAATTACATTTAATCCAATCAGGAGTATAAAAAAGGCCTTAAAAAGCTACTACATTGTCTAATCTACGATTATTATGAAATTCTATTATGAAATTCATATGAAATATATTCATCAAGCTATCTTACCAATTACATGCTTCAAAGAACTATAGTGGAGGTATACTGGAATTATCTAATTATTGCACAACGTGTGACTATAGTAGTGGTAGTGAGTGAGGGGCTGTTCATTTTTTTTTTTCTTTCTTTTTCAAAAATCAACATAGTCAACAATTCTCGAAAATACATGTTATATTATGTAGAAAGAGTTTCTTTTTTAGCTAACGTTTCAGGTAGTAATCATTGATGAAGTTTGTTTAATTTGTGTTTCCTTCTTTTATAAATTTCTCACTGGTCTTTTAGATATAAATTCAGTAGTATCGTGTTCAGAGGACAGTATTATCTTCATACATTTACCTGTTATGCTTACATGAAAATGAGGTTTTAATTCAATGTATACACTACTATGTAAACATAAAAATCGAGGGGTGGAAATGCCTATTTTGATCTATCCGAAGCATATAGAGTGTTAACTTATATTTTTTTTAATGTAAACAGTTGTGTCATTATGTAAAGCATCAATGATTAGCATAATCGGAGCTATGTTGCCCGTCTTATAACTCATTCTGCCGAGTCGTTCATCTTCCAAGTTGTCCTGAAAATCAAGATGGCGTCTAAACAAATAACAATCTTCGATGAAGTATAGGACTCATTATATCGAGAGCAGTGGCGTATCTACGTGACGCTAGCGGCACTTTAAGAGGGTGAAGAAGAAAAAAACCGCTAAAGAGATTAAGAGAAGTGGAGAAATGGAACAAAGATAATGATTGATGCACCCAATCCAGGGTAAAGTGTTTAAGAAATAGTGTTATCAATCGTTATAAAATTGTTAATAATTCTAAAGTTCTGTTCCATTTGCTTTCTCGTAAATGTATTTCAGGGTCATGTAATGTCGTGCCCCAAAAAGCATTTTCAAATGCTCAACTTTCAAAAGAACGATTTTATTGTTTGCCCCGGACTCCATAATTTCTACATTCGCCACTGATAGGGAGGTTTTATCAGTCTATAAAAAATAAAGTTATTTAATATAAAACAAAGAATATTAGCCCTGCGTTGTAATATCTTGATTATAATGTGCAAATGGCATACACAATTACAAACATAAGGTGAACGCAAGTAACGTAAAGGATAGCTGCACGATTTAGGCTTTGTTTTGAGGAACTCCCGGGGAAGTGACGGCTCAGGCTACCTCAGTAGAGCTTGCTCTATTACAAGAACATTGATGTAATGGAGATTTTAATGTTATTAAGGATATGAAACACGATTCAACATTCACATTATTATTATAGATGTAGTTTCTACATAAAAATATGAATTATTACCGCTACCCAGCAAAACTTCCCTCCTTCTCCTCCTCCTCCTCTATTTTTATCTTTTATATGAGTTCCCTTTCTATCTTTTTTCTCTCTGCTCTCTATATCTCCATTTGTTTTTCTTCTCTCCGTCCCTCTCTCTCCCTCTTCTCTTCTTCTCCCCTCTGCTCTAACCCCCCCCCCCCCCCTCTCTCTCTCTCTCTCTCTGGCCCATTCTCTTAGTTTCACCAACTTTTCTGTAGTAATGTCTATAGTTGAATTAATACAGCGTGATAATTAGTACGTTCACTTTCTAAACTTTGAGCACCCCAAAAGAAAATACACCGTGTGTTTTTTTTTTTTTCACCCCGGCGATACTTCCCACTTTGGTACGGTGCACCCACGGGATAGCTTAGGGTAGCTCTTTGTTGAAGTACCGGTTGAGAAGAGGCCCCCTTCAAACTCGCATTCGCTACGATTTTATGCACATGCAGCATCCTGTGTATACTATTATGAATATCATTCTAAACTATCAATACAATTTCATATAATTTACATACGACATGGCTGATCCACAAGGCGGGATAAGCGTCGGCTGGCCCTATTAAAAAAAAAAATGATGTAGTGACTATAAGTTAAGTTACCTATGTACTATGTATAGTGAATATTCTCGGTATCATTTGAATCCCTTTTTCTGACAATCCTGGACCCATCGTTTAGTCACACGTAGATTGTTTCTGAGCTGTTCAGTTAAATCAAGGATTTCATAAATTTAATCAAATTTAATCAAATTTACACATAATTATGACCAATTTCACCCTGCAATTAGTAATCTAAAATTCTGACCTGAATGATGGATTGAACAATATGCAATATAGTTTTCGATTTTCACAAACATTTTCAGTGTTTTAAGAAACAAGAGCAAACAAAATATCATGTACATGAATCACATGTAAATAATCATAACAGATCATAAAAAATAGTATTAACACCCCTTAACCAATTTAATTCAAATGTGTAATACCTTTTTTTTCGGTGAGGGTTTATTAGTGAAATATCTGGGAATGTTAAATAAACCATAATGCTTAAAGTTTAAAGTGCTGTAGCGGTTATTTCCGCAGTGCTCATAAGGATGGAAAAAAAATGGTTGAAAGTGGATTTGTTAAAAACTTCTACATGTCTCTGTTGAAAGATGTTATCATGTAAGAAATATACCTCACGTCTCACGTTAGTTTGTCTTCATAAGATATTCATTCATAAGTATTCTCATTGGGCAAAAATATTAAAATAAAGGCAGTGTAAAAAAGAAGATATAGACATTAGAAAAAATAAAGAACAATAACCCGCGAAGGCCTTCTTTTTCAGTCCTCATAACTTTGGACAAACACATGAATGAAATGATACTCCAAAACAAAGATGAATCAGTCAGTTATTACATAGCAACATGACTTCAAAAAAGGGCATCCTGGACAAAATATGCTGCTCGCTGAAACTCAGAAGTCCTGCCTAACCATGATAACACCAATCATGTATAGTATTCCATGTATTCTGTGTGTAACAAGTTTGGGTTTCATACTCGTTTCTACCCACATGAACAAACTTGCATTGTCTTGTCATCTTAGATAATGGCCTTGCTCACATTCTTAGTAGGGACTTTCGGTATCATGAAGATTCAGCTGTTTAATATTGTTTCAAGTTTTTTTCTTCCAGGGAAGCAAATTCTTAGAAATTAAACCCCAGATGACAAACAATGAAAATCAAAACTATCGTGAATTAATTGAATGTAAGTGGGTTTTTTTTTCAAAATTAATCATTTATTTACTACAAAATAATAACAATATTCCGTTCTTGCATAACGCATATCACTTTATGATATAACGTCTCTATGCGCTTCCTAAGTTAATAATAATAATAATATACCATACTTATATAGCGCATATCACAATATGTCCCTATGCGCTGTGAGAAAGATGAAAAGGAAAAGTGGATAGAGTAGCTTGAGAAGAGTGAGATATGCTCAACATACTTCCTCTAATTACCAGTTAACACTGGAAATTATTTCTAAAAAGAAATGTTTTAAGACGTGTCTTAAAATTATCAACGGTATCACAATTTTTGATATTTTCTGGCAGTTTATTCCAAAATTCTGCTGATGCGACCTGAAAAGAGCGAGACCCATAAAATTTTGTATTTATTTGTGGAGTGGTGAGGAGAGACTTTTGGGAAGATCTGAGGTTTCTGCTTGGTATGTATTGAGTAAGTAATTCACTCAAATAAGTAGGAGCCAATCCTTTGATCTTGAACTCAATTCTAGCACGAACAGGTAACCAGTGTAGTTTCTTCAAAATAAGAGAGATAGATTCACTTGAACGAGACCTCGTAACAAGCCGTGCAGCAGAATTTTGTATTCTCTGGATTCGGTTCAGTTGAGTTTCAGGTAGATTGTGGAGAAGAGCATTACAATTATCAATATGACACATTACGAGGCTATGAACTAGTCTTTCTGTCAGTTTCTCATCTAAGTAACGCCTAATTTGTCCTATTTTGTACAAGGAGAAGGAGGCTGCACGGCAAATCTTACTTACTTGATCAGTCATTAATAAATGTTTGTCAAATATAACACCTAGATTCCGAACAGTATCTAATGGTTGTAAAACGTGGCCTTCAAGTAATATCGAAGGGCATTCAGTTTGACGAAATCGTGAGGATACATGAATAACTTGTGTTTTCTTTTCATTCAAGAGCAGCAAGTTATTATAAGACCATGTTTTAACATCATGAAGGCATTTTTCTACAGCTGATAGAGAAGATTCAATACATGAATGTTTGAACAAACAATAAATCTGCATATCGTCTGCATATATCATTGTTGATAAGCTGTGAGAGTTAATTCTTTGGATATGTTTTCTTTTATAAAATCCACCTTGAGCTTGTTATCTTTTGGTAATTTCAAGGCGGTTAGTAACGGTTCTCTTACCGTTTATTCTTATCATTATGCTTCTCAGTGTTCACAGAAAACAAAATTGAATAAACTTAAAAAGTAAAGCAAATGAACACCTTAAGGTTTATGTATTCAAAATAACCCACCTTATTGGTGTTGTCTATAACCAATGAATTGAAAGTTGTTATGTAAACTGATATAAAGAATATTTACCTATTAAAACTCCGATGTCATAGCGAATTTCACTGCATGGCCAAAGAAAACCAATGTGTCTACTTCATTACTACCTGCTTCACAGGAATTCTAGAAGGACTGCATGGAGTACGGGCTTCATCATCTTATGTGACCGTTTCTTGAGAAAAGAACTGTTGAAATCAAAGCACATAAATAACATTCTCCATTTTTCATGGCGTTTTGCCAGTAGCTCTGTTGTTTTACCAAGAATAACATATTGTCATGATTGATGGAAAAGCAAAGAAAAACGACGACATTAAGACGATTTACATAGGCTGTCTAGACATTGACCCGGTAGCAGGATAAATCAGAAATCTGCTTCCAATCCCAAGTGATTTTATTTCAATTTTCTAGCTAACATTTATGTTTGATAAGTCGCTTGGTTTTGAAATAGCATTCAATTAGGAAAGAAGGAGATGAAATTTAAAATGAGTGGAATAAAATTTTGAACAACCGTCTAAGCATAAGTATAGCTTTTGTCACTATTATTGATTTGTAATCGTTGTTACTTTTACTTTTTGTGAAGATATCTTGAAAGCATTTAAGTTAAGAATACAGTCAAATCATTTGCCTTCGCGTTAACTTTGTAAAAGTTGTGTAGTATCTGAAGTGGTCATATCTTTATAACAAGAAACTTGGAACTTTATTTGTATCTGTCTATGCCCCTCGCATTCCCCTGCTCTGTATTTCTTTCTCTCTGTCTCCCGTTCTCTCCCTGTCTCTCTCTCTCTCTTTTCCCTTCTATCTTCTTTACTCTCTCACTCTCGTTTCTGTCCTTTCCCATTCCCTCCCCCTCTCCCTCCCTCCCTCCCCCTCCCTCCCTCCCTCCCTGCCTACCTACAAACCTTATCGTTTTCATTCTTGAAATATCATAAAAACCTTTTGAAATTACCTTTGTTCTCAGTAATATTTTCAACTAATAAAGATTTATTAACATATTCATTTCCACACGTTAAAAAACGAGGAAAGTAAATGATACATTGCAAAGGTGAGACAGTTATAGCTATTATTATTATATATATATATACAGGAGTGCACGAGTATCGACGAGCCCAGACCGAAACCATCAGTTTTACTATTTGCCCGGTTTCTGGTTATTCGTCACAGCTTGGGTAGGGTAACAAATAAGCTCAGGGATGTTGTTTTATTGGTCTTCCTGAAATTCTGAAATGTTAATTCAAGTGTAAATATGGTTTTCAACTGAATTTAACAATCTGGTAGAGAACAGCTAATAAAAATATGGCATCACATTTAATGCACCTACAAATGTACGCATTTGTAGAATAGAAGATACATCATAAGATTGGTAAACGATGCGGATTTAATACCTTTAAAAAATATTGCAAATAAAGAGTGCATTGAAAAAAAAATTATAACAGAACAGCTACATATTATTTAATAAATTTTATCCAAAAAAATTACGTACAAGATTATACATGCAGAATATCAATTTCAATGTGTTCTTTTGTAAGCATGTAATTTTTTGTCTTTCCGTTCAGATTCTGTATGATTTCATACATCTACAATAATTATAGTTTTATTATCGTTCAAGATAAGTTCATTCTTTTCTCGTAGCAATCAAGACTATTTCACTTAAATACAACATTATTAATTTGTATCATAGACAGTACCATATATTTTTGTTACGAGTAACAGAGGGTAGACATCGATGCACAGTACGCGACAATGCCTTAAAAGCCCCTGCAGACGTTACAAAGCAGCTTGTGATCAGATCGACGACCGGGGAGGGGGGGGGGGGGTGTATTTACGAAACCATTTATGTAATCACGAACTCCTATTTATATTATTACTTACTTACTTACTTACTTATTTGTTGTTGTGGTCTTTTTGCATACGTAATGGTCATGTTGGTAATAGATTTTGGATTTTTAAAAATACAACAGAAGAGAGAAAGATAAAAAAACAAAAACAAAAACAAATGTAGACTGCTTTTAAAGTTAGTATAGTTATGAAACGTCTTTCGAATTATATAATTGGAGACATGTTGCTATAAGTCCTCTCTTATAACATGAACATACTTCTTAGATATCATAATTTTAATATATTATTCTGTTTTGTAAAATTTCCATACAAAACATATGGATAACTGCCTGCACTGGAAATCACAAAGTTGTCATTGCAGACAGTTATCCATATGTTTCGATTTTTTTCTCTCAGAATTGCACTGCTAAATTTGTCTGATTTTTTGTAATTTACTCGAATGAAGTCATCGTGAATTCCCCTTTGATTTATCTCTGCAGTCCCGCGTGCTATAGACCCACTGCAGTAAATTGTGTTAATATATTCTTCAGTCTTCAAACGGGCAATGGATACATGCCAGTTTCTCCCTATCCAGGATCCACCATTAGTATACATTTCTCAAAAGAAAAAAGACCATTAATCTCTATATTCAGCTTTTTGTTAATATGATTATGCTGCGTTTCTCGATTTAGTTTGTTTCAACTTTCTAATTAAAAAAAAAACCGAATCAGAGTTTTAATGCGTTTTTCAATGTTTCATATTTCATATTTTATTTTTTTCATTTTCAATAAAATACAAATACAAAATACAATTATCATAATAATAAAAAAAAACAATGCAAAATCTATATAAAATTTTACATTTGAAACTACTATAGATCAATATAATAATTAATATCTTTCAAAAGAAAAGTGGAATAATTGTGTATGAAACTTGATTTATATTCTGTGGAAATGGAGAGGTCCACTTAAAAGCAGAGCTTGTAAATGTTTGCCTCGAAAGTGAGATTGGAATATCGATGACTGCTTTCAAAGAATCGAATGTTTATCTCCATCAGCATGACTTTTTATGCTATAAATGCTCACGCAATTTCCACTTTTGGATATTCTATTTTCCGGGAGATATTTACCTTACCTGATTAGTCTTCATTCGAGATCCCTCAAATATCAAGATTCTTGCTCCGAGATCAATTTTCAACACTAATCACTAACTTTAAGCATTTCTAAACTTAGCATAAATTCCAATGAAAACCTAGGCCCTGGCTCCGTACCTTTGACAGCACTAAAGCCTGAAGCAAACATCGGATTAGTAGAAGATCAGAAGGGTAATTCCACGGTTACTCACATTAAATAATTATGAAGATGTGTTGAGTCACATCATTCCGTTCTTATTCTCTTATTATAGGTATCAGCTAAATCAGTTTTAGTTATCACATTGCATACATATTGGAGTACATATCGAGAGAGGTGTGGATGTGTGTACCGTTCGGTTGAACCATGTTAAATTTAGATATGTGAACAGATATGATGGAACGAAATGAAGCAGGTCACTCGGTGTATTTACAAGCTTTCGGCTCCTGGCCTTCTTCAAGTTTATTTGCTAGATCAAACAGAATGAAACAAATAATAATAATAATAAGCAGCTTAACAAAAATTGGAGTACATACATGTATATATATATAGAGAGAGAGAGAGAGAGAGAGAGAGAGAGAGAACCAAAACCTTAAAAGAGGAGTAGTAATTACTGCTATCCCAATAATGTATTGGTTACTAACGTTCCATAGTTTGGACATGCATAAATTTAATTTCTATATAAATCCTGGAAAATCTTCCAGATAGTCAATAGTCAAAAAATGCATAATTTATATGCAAAATATCTCTAAAAAGGGTAAAAATTTACCGCATAAAGTTGCAAAATTTCTCATGAATTCGCTTTCAGATACATTAAACACAAATGCAAACCTTTCCCGATGGGGAAAAAGGACATCAGCGAATTGTAAGAAATGTGAAAACAGAGAAATGGTACATCATGTCTTAAATGCGTGCCCTGTATCCCTCGAAGAGGGACGCTTTACCTGGCGTCATGACAACATTCTATTTTATCTTGCTGAAATTATTCAAAAAGGCATTGCTTCTCTCAGCGACGCCATTATGTACACAGATTTGAATGTAGATCAATGGACAAAGGAAGGTATCTCAACCATCCCCCTAGAGTGTACCCAGACTAACCTTATTCCAGACATTTGCGTGTTTTGGAAAAACACTAAGAAACTTCTCATACTAGAATTATCAGTTCCTTTTGAATCAAATATACTCAAAACCCACGAATACAAATCAAACAAATATGCCCCCTAGTTACCGACATACAGGCTAACGGATATTCCGTGGTATTTCTTCCTTTGGAAGTTGGCTCTAGAGGTCACATATCACCAGACAATGTCACGAGACTTAAATCGCTGTTAAATGAAATTGGCAAGCCTGTCACATCCAAACAACTCCATCACAATCTTTCGAAACTTTCTGTTGTATCCTCGTTCGTCATCTACTACTCTAAGAATGCCAAAAAATGGGAAACCAAAACCCCCCTTCGTGTTACTAACATGTAAGGGACTGTCCACCCTAGAACCTTTCTTTCTCTATTAGCCTCGTCTCATTGTCTGATCTAGCTGATATTTATATAATAGTGAATGCGTAACCTCATTTCTCAGCTGCATGATTTAAATTTATTACAAAATTCTGTTCCTCCTTAACAGTCAAAGTTTGTTTGTTGTTTATATTTACGTCACCAAATGACTCATTTACTTTCCCCCATGGACTTCAGATCTCTACCATGTTTACTGTTATTCAGATACTTTTATATAATGAATTCGTCAAGGTAAACAGGCTTATTTAACTACAACAGACGTTTGTATTTTACCTATTTCTAAAGGAAATCGTCTTGTAATTAGCTTTCTTCTTTCCTCATATCACTTATATTATCAGCTAAAATACAAGTCTACTAACGTAGAGAATGGGGTAGCACAGTGTATATTTATATGTTAAATTTGCTAAAACATTTTTTTTTTTTTTTTCATTATATAAAAGATATTAGCCTTTTCTAGTTCGGAAGCAATATTTTTTCCCCTTGTTTCTATATGATTCTTTTTTTTTTTTTTTTTTTATAAATATTAGTATTTACCTGTTTGTGCTTTTGCTAAAGATGTCTTCTTCTTTTTACGCCCTGCATTTACCACTTAATTTGGTTTTGACCTGGGCTATTATGTCTCCTTTGTTGTGCAAGTTTGACCAATAAAGTGATGCTAAAAAAAAAAAAATCATTTTTTTTTTTTTTTTACTATTTTCTAACATTCAAAAATGTTTTCTTAAAGTAAACCACTAATGATAGGTTTATCAGTGTTTGCGCAAGTTTCTGCAGTTAAGTAGCAAAAAAAATGATTCATATATAGCTATGTGAAATACCACTTAAAAACTTAAGTTTTTAGGTCCATGTCCACCAACCTGTGGAATTGCCCAGAACCTGTTTGGGAAGTGAAATATCAGTATGTTATCCTAAAATTATCCTACAGTTTCAGATTCAAATAAAGGATTGAAGTTTTGACCAAAAAACTTATAGATTAGAAGGAAGGAAAATCATTCTGAAATGACTTTTTAATTTGATAACCGGAAGAACGTCCCAATTTTGATATAATTTCATGGTTTCGGATGTTACCAAATAATGAGAGGGAGACTCCTGCACCGTACACATGCATGGACTTATGTTTTCTGGAATAGCTTCCGCAAGAGTAAAACTTTATGATGAGCCATACTCTTTGTGTCACTTGGCTTTTATCAAGACCTATAAAGTGGGGGGGGGGGGGGGGGGGGGGCTCTTCTCCTTGAGCAAAATATAGAAGGATAGAATCTGAATAACAATTGAGTTGGCCTTTGAATTGTTAACATTGAGGAGACATGATGGTATAGTTGTAGAGCAATGGTCTCCTAACCGGCCGGAAGCTCCCGCTTGCGAAACCACTGTCTGCTTATCAACGAGAATAATACTTTTTTTAAGCAGTTAGGTAAAATGACAAATCACATTAAGTCTCAAATATCGATCATCAACGTCATTGTTCGAATGCAAGTAAATATCAGCAAAATTTATTTTAATCGTGTTCTCTTCAACCAGTTGCAATCTGCCGTATTATACCAACATTCCTTTCAATCTTCAGAGAGCTTTCTCAACAATTATGATTGATGCAATTCATTTCATTTCCAAATACAAAACAATATGATTTACAAAGTACAAAATCATGAAATGAAAAAAGAACCTACTGTAAAGCATAGCTTGTTTGTGTAGGTTCCCAAATAAATATAACATTAACATAATTATCTTTTATAACATGGAAGATTGAAAGTGAAATACATATTTGAATATATATATATATATAATTGGTATATCTCTCAAAACAACTTAATTAAATAGTCATGAATCCTGTATCAATTACGATGAAAATTTTCATAGCAAGATGCTGTACACTAAAGAACAAATGACAAGACAGGACTCAGAGGACAAGAAACTGACGAGATAGTACAAGACAGAACAGGACAAGACATGATAGGGTAAAACCAGGATAGGACAACACAAGACAAAACACGACAAAGAAAGAAAGGAAAGGAAAGAAAGGGGAGAAAGAAGGGGAAAAAGGACAAACAAAAGTCAAGAAAAACAAGAAACTGACAAGATAATGCAAGACAGAACAGGACAAAACCAGGACAGGACAACACAGGACAAAACAAGACAAAGAAAGAAAGAAAGAAAAGGGAAAAAAGGGGAAAGAAAAAAAAGGCATTCAAAAATCAAGAAAAACAAGACAGAACAAAGACAGAACTGCACTAGAAAAAAAGAAGAGAGAGTGACTTTAACTCTTAGATGAACTGCACTTTTGAAGTAAAAGTTTTTTAAGCCCTCTAATGAAACTAAAATGTGTGGCTTTATTTCTGATTGGATCTGGAAGAGAGTTCCTGAGTTTTGACCCAGTAAGTATAAACGTTTTATTTGAAATCAATGTTCTCGTTCTTGGTAGATGAAAAGGCCCGGCAGACCTAGTAGGGTACTGATGAATATTGAGATTCTTTGAAAATATTGAATAAAAATACATTGGGCAGTTCGTTTCTATCTAAATTATACATAAATATTCCAAGATTATAACTATATAAATCGCTTATCTTTAGTATGACCCCTTTGCCTCTCATCTCATCAGGAAGACAGAAAGAAGTTCAAGAAAAATGTATCTCTCTCATCACTCATCTTCGATAATTTACCTTTGACCTTTTAATTCCATCACTGGCTGAAATACAAAGTCACGTGATTTAAGCCACGATTACGATTTCCACAGAAATTTGGGAGGATTTCATGTTAAATTTTTTCATCATTTTTAACTAACCTAGTTAATGTGCCTTTCATCACTTTTAACTAACCTAGTTAATGTGCCCTCTGTTTCACGCAGAATTAATTTAGCATGTGTTTTGTCAATGAGGGGTTTCAGCAGTTTATCTTATATCACCCGCAGCTGCAACGATAATTCAGAATTTAACCCAAGTATGAACTTACGAGACAAGACTGTTTTTAAGACACGACGACTACATGTATTTCAGAACAAGTTGCTTAAAACTTCAGTATTGCACATAGTACATACCCGATAAAAACTGTATGTGATAACGCCTCTATCAGTTATCTAGATTTGAGAAATCACACATTTTAGGGTGAGTTTTGAGAGTCGACGTTTCTTCTAATTCAACCACATTTTTGCTTGAAACATTCGCTGAGAACCAGGAGGGTTTTAACTATATGTAAAATTATGTTCTAATGCCCCTCTGACTCTTAGCAGGCGCGTTATTATTGTGTCTCCCGATCCAGGAGTATTAAATGGAAATCTTGTACGATCTATTTCTTGTTATAAAGCCAGGGTAATCTTTTTCAAAACGCAGGTATTCGTTACTTCATATCATGTGATAATCGCTATAATGAACGGATGTTTGTTTTCACTATCGCTATATATTTTTCTTATTATTAATAATATCATTAATTTCATCAGTATTATCATTTTTATCATCATCATTAAAAGTATCCTTATCATGCTTATGGTTATCATCAGTATCATCATTCTTCGTAACCTTGAATTCTCAGCCTGGTACGAGAAGTGCTTACATTCTTTATACCCAGACCATCTTTCATCTCCTTCATCTCTCACATCCTAAACTTTGAACTTGACTGAGGCATCCGACGTTTTCATTCATAAAAATAGCTCCTCAATGCCTTCCGCATGCTTGACCTTTGACCTTAGTGATTCGCATTTCCTCGAAACCATAGACATCACACTTGAGAAACGTGATAGATCACGTGCCTTACACTTAGTCCTCCATGTTTAAATCCCTTGTAATGTGGAGTTAAGAACATGGTGAAGAACATGCCAAGTAACATTAAGCCAGGCAGCTTGGTTCACTGTACAATTTTGTTCACAGGTGCAAGTTCAATTACGGGTCTGCACACTTTGTAAGCGTTATGTAGCTGGAGAGGGACGGGGGAGGTAAAGCCCCCCCCCCCTACATACACACACCCTCTTCCCACGTGACCATCTCGAGTACATCTTCATACTTGAGAGTAGGTAATAATCCAGTTCTTAATTACAATTTGCGCATGTGCAGATTAAGGTCATTTGTACCACGACCTAATGACGAACTTGCTTATCAATGCAGCAGTACTGTAGCGTGAATGGGGTGCAAATGAAAGTATATAATACTGATAACTAAAAGGGTGGGTGGGGTTTTGTAGTTTGCTTTAGGGCGGGTGGGAGCATTTTACTGGAGAAAACAATGTTTGATATTTTTATTAATATGTTAAGGATTCACTTGTTTATATGTTATTTTCTCTTGATTATTTTTTTTTAATCACTTAGACCCCTCGGAAGAACAGCTGTGTTGTAATAGTAACAGCTATGCAGGACGATCCATCCGAAACTATTTGTTCATGATATCATGTCTGTAATTATCTATATGGCTTTTGTTGTTGTTGTTGTTGTTTGTTTGTTTGTTTGTTTGTTTGTTGTTGTTTTTTTTTTTGTATATTCGGTAAATAAAATAAAATAAAATTAAAAATGGCGTAATCGAAAGAGGGTCTGAGATGGGGGCGAACAGCCAGTGGTTTGGAAACTTTTCATCTTCTGTCCCTTTTCCTCCCCCCCCCCCCCCCCCCCACATATGATTGGGGGTAACATTTTCGTGAGTTGTCCACCCTCCTTGACCTCGAGGGTATAGCTCTTCCAAATGACTCAGACTACATGTACTATTCAAATCATAAACCACTGTCATAAATCTGCCCGTTTCATCTTGTATAATATTGATCTGGAAGTTTGAGAGTGTGTGCCCCTCCCCACCCCCTGTCTTCAATCGTCTTTCACTAAGAAGCTTTTTGCTTTCAAATATATCGTTGCCTTAAACCCATCACACCCTTCTCTCTCCCTCCCCTCCCCCTCTCTCTCTCTCTCTCTCTCTCTCTATCTATCTATCTACTTATCTCCCCTCCTCTTTCCTCTCCCCCTTCTCCTACTTTTCAGTCTTTCCTATCCTACCCCTCCTCCTCCTTCCCGTCTTCTCCTCTCCTCCTTCTCTTCCTCCTTTGATAGTTCTTCTTAAAATCCACACTCTCCTACTTCTTGGCGACCCTTCATAATACATTTTGTTTTCTTTCAAATCTGATTAAACGATAATATGAAAAGGGGTAAGTTTTTGTTTGTTTTATGAGGTATCTTTCAGGGGAGCGTTTCATCAAGCGTTTTGTCAGTGATTTTTACCGACAACTGTTATAAGCTAATGAAATCCTTGCATCTGATTGGCTGAGAGCAAATTTGTCGGTAAAAATCACCGACAAGACACTTGATGAAACGCCCCCTTGGTGCTCAGTTTAACCGGCATAAATCTGCAGAATATCTGATGAATCCCACTCTTCTCTTTGTTCTCGTTGTTGTTTTCTTCGATGTTCTGATTGGTTGATATCAAAGTCCCCTTCCCCATTGTTAATATTATACATTAGAGACATATACACATATCCTTTACCTGCTGTCAGTCTATGTGTACTTAAATCTGTATACAAAATGATTTCAGTAACATTTTCTACTAGCCCTCTATGGAAAATTATTGTCCATGATGTTTGAAACTGCACTGCACGATGAGGACAGATTTGTCACATTCTAGTTATCTTGTGTACACTTGATTATATAAAGATATGTAATAGTTTGAGAGGGGTCTTGTCTCTCTCTCTATCTTTGCTTTGAAGTTTTGGCCTATGAAATAGCTTTGAAGAGACTATTGATGGCGCTGTTTGAGTATATTGTCGATAGTGATTGTCGACAGAGCAATCTTAAAATACCCATTTGCCATATTTTACCCATTATAGTCCTATTAATTCACATTCATTCATCATTTTACCTATATTATGTTAACTTCAAACATAAATTATGTCAATGACAGATAATTTCAAATTTGTTTTTAATTGTGGATTGTTTAGTTTAGTTTAGTTTATTTATTTCTCATTTCTCAACATAACAAAATACAAATTAAATACATATATTCATAGTACAGAAATAGGTACAGTATACACATAGGATATAAAATCTCAACTTCACAATTGAAATTCCGTAATAGACAAAGCAAAAATTGAGGAGAAATGAGAGGAAACCAGCCAAAAATCGTAGCTTGTAAGAGGTTGCTGATTGTAAATTTAGCACATCATTTTTCAACAGCAAACGGCAGTTGTGCTAAAATAGCTATGTTCAGTTCACTTCACTTCACTTTAGTTTATTCCACATCAAGCAAACATACAAATGCATAATGCATAATACATAATAATTATACACAATGTACCTCTAATATAAAGTATAAACATAGGTAGTAATATAACGATTTCCATTAAAAAAAAGTTTATCATATCAGTAATAATATATCATAAGTTATTTTGATTTTTGACCTGTTTACACGCACGTGTTATGTGGACTAACTTTTAATAACTTTATTGAACCATATATCAAAATATTATTGTGGGATATCATGCCTTATTAACGTACATATGAAGCTTTCAAACTTTTACACAAAATATCAAATTTGTTTTTACAAGAATTTTTTCTGAATTCATTGATTAATCATTCATTTATATGTTTTATTCAAAAGAATTATGATTCGCGGAAATGATGCCAAATTACACATGATTTATATATTTAAAAAATTGAAAGACAATGCACAAAAATACACCATAAAAAGATAAAATTTCAATAGTTAGAAGAAATATTCATCATATTGAAAATTTAATACAAATATTAGTAAGAAAAAAAATATATGCTATGTATCAATATGATATATGTATACACACACACACGCGCGCACCCACACACAGACACACACGCACGCACACACACACACACACACACACACACACACACACACACACATATATATATATGTGGGTGATGCAAATGCTGTGAATTTGTTTTAAGTTCTTAGTACTAAAAATACAATTATAACATATATTTGTAGTATACCTGGATTAAAGAGAACTGTTGCTGGGCTAGCGCCATGAGCGTCCTTGGACGGTGTGTGCGCTCTATAAGTTTTCACCATTATTATTATTATTATATATATATATATATATATATATATATATATGAGAAAATTAGATCATCTTGTATTGAAATGCAAGAATATGACAGATGAACAAGTAATATAATAAAGATTGATGAAAACATAAATATTTTCAATTTGTCCAAGTAAGTGTGCGTATCAAAATGAATAGATAAATTACTATTTTGAAAAAAAGAATTAAGCTATCTTTCCTTTTTATTAGAAATATATGCAATGTTACTTGTTATCAATATGTATCTAAAGATTATTATCTACTTTTGAGGCTCTATCAACACTTCTCCAAGAAAAAAAAAAGAGTAAGAGAGATCGAGAAGGAAAAAAAGAGGGACTTTAAGCGATCCCATTAGAACATAGAAATACTTTGCTTAATGCTTCTGAGTGCAGTTTTGTATTTCAACTCTATCTTTAGAAAGTTGGACAGATTTACTTTCCCTGGGACTAAATCCATAATGAATTAATCTAACTGCATTATTCATACTTTTCGGTGAAAAGTGCAGTTATGGAGCAAATGCATCAATACAAACATGTATGTCTTACGCTTTCACACACTTATCAACGGTATACGTGCGTGTCAATACAATTATTGAAGACTGAATTTTCCTATCCATAATAGTTTTAAAGCATGTTGCATAATAATTCTTTATCTTTAACTAATGACTTTTTGCCAGATAATGAGGTTTCTATTTTTCATTTCGTAGTAATTCTTTTTTTCATTATTTTTTCCGATTTAATAATATTGCTCCTCGTAAGTCGGTATATAATGGGCTTAAGCTGAATATTTCTTGTAAATATTTTTAAGTCGTACATGACTATTGGCCTTTTCACATGTAACATAGCAACTTGTTGTTTCCGGATATGATTACCGAATATTTATCATACATAATTTTATCAATCATTATCACTATTTCATTATCAGTGTTATTATGCCTATCACTGATTGTATATTTAAAAAAACTATAGTCAGCATTATTATTTGTAATATCATTGATATGACGATATCAATAGCATCCATGTTATAAACAGTTAGTACGATATTGAAGAATATTAATTCAAGTCATTTGTAATATGCATGGGAAGAATTTATTAAGGTATCGGCCTTGACCTGCAACTGCAAAAAACATTGCTTCTGATTCTTTAAAACCTTGTAGGAAATATTGAATTACATATTTTTTCCTGAACTCAACATATCAAAAATCTCGAATCATATGACAAAATAGTTTTTATATTTCTGCGGACGTTCAGGCACTATCTCTTCACGCCCTTACAACTATCACGACTACATTACTGACAGCTAAGTGTCTGAAATCAAAGTTCAATAACTTGATTCATCACCGCCATATAATAGTTCAGATTTCTTCAAGGGCATCGTAATCACGTCATGCTTATTCAATGGGAATTTCCACTTGCTTAATATAGACGACAATGTCACGTGATTAAAAGAGCGGGAGAGTCATTCTGTGATAGAAAAATAAAGACGCGTTGTACTGTATACTGCCCATTTTGCTCTGCATAATTCACAAAGTATTTCATTTTTTTTTTGTCAGGTGTCACAATTTCTTGTTATTTATTTCTATTTCCAAGATACTATTCTAGTAGAAGACTTGATGTGATAACAATTATCCTTTTCCCAAGCATTCAGTATTTCCTATTTTTAATGCATAGCTAGCATCCATCATACATAAACTGATATTTGCATTCTCTATTTTCCCGCCACTCCAGGATGTTACATAAACTTCTTTCTCGATAATTATCGCTGACCATTTTACACCCCTCTCCTATCTCTCTTCTTCTCCCCCCTCCCTAACTCTCTCCCTCTCTATCTCTATCTCTGTCTCTCTCCTCCTTCGTCTCCTTCTCTTTTTCTCTCACATATATACCATTTCTCTGTTTCTATCTCTCTTCTTCTTCCCCCCTCTCTCTCTCCCTCTCTATCTCTATCTCTGTCTCTCTCCTCCTTCGTCTCCTTCTCTTTTTCTCTCACATATATACTACTTCTCTGTTTCTATCTCTCTTCTTCTTCCCCCTCTCTCTCTCCCTCTCTCTCTCTCTCTCTCTATCTCTGTCTCTCTCCTCCTTCGTCTCCTTCTCTTTTTCTCTCACATATATACCACTTCTCTGTTTCTATCTCTCTTCTTCTTCCCCCCTCTCTCTCTCCCTCTCTCCCTCTCTCTCTCTATCTCTGTCTCTCTCCTCCTTCGTCTCCTTCTCTTTTTCTCTCACATATATACCATTTCTCTGTTTCTATCTCTCTTCTTCTTCCCCCTCTCTCTCTCTCTCTCTCTCTCTATCTCTATCTCTGTCTCTCACCTCCTTCGTCTCCTTCTCTTTTTCTCTCACATATATACCATTTCTCTGTTTCTATCTCTCTTCTTCTTCCCCCTCTCCCTCTCTCTCCCTCTCTATCTCTATCTCTGTCTCTCTCCTCCTTCGTCTCCTTCTCTTTTTCTCTCACACATATATACCACTTCTCTGTTTCTATCTCTCTTCTTCTTCCCCCCTCTCTCTCTCCCTCTCTCTCTCTCTCTATCTCTATCTCTGTCTCTCTCTTCCTTCGTCTCCTTCTCTTTTTCTCTCACATATATACCATTTCTCTGTTTCTATCTCTCTTCTTCTTCCCCCCTCTCTCTCTCTCTCCCTCTCTCTCTCTATCTCTATCTCTCTCCTCCTTCGTCTCCTTCTCTTTTTCTCTCTCACATATATACCACTTCTCTATCTCTGTCTCTCTCCTCCGTCTCCCCTCTGTCTCTCTCTCTCTCCCTCCCATTTTTAGAAATCAATCTATCTTTCTCTCTCTATGAAATCACGTACCTCGGCCTACGTCACGTACGTGGCTATACATTATTTACCCAAACTATTCTCCTCTGTCCCCATCAGTACTTAAGTCCAAAGTTAAGTATGTTTTCGTACATTAGGAGCAATCAGATTATTTACCATTTGATATAGGTCAATCTGTTCTTGGAAACATTCTCTCAGGGGCGCGTCATTCAAGGAAGTGCCCCTAAAATAGTTGGCGATTTTTTTTTGCCCTTATCTTTATGCTGCAAATGTTTAAGTGATAAAAGCCATTTGACATTTGTGCTGTATTGTTATGCAGGAGGAAACTTCTTATCGGATTATAGGCTTAGCTGATCTCAATGGAATTGAAATTAATTCCGAAGAGGTATGTTGTGTTGTGTTTTATATTTTCAATCACATCTTAAAAATAATGTTAGAAATCGTCGGCTGTCCTGAAGAAAGCCCTATAATGTGATATTTTTATTACGTACTTTATTTTGATTTTTTAAATACAAAACTGCAAAGAATCAAGGAAATCCTCTACTTATTTCACTCAATAAAACACAAAATCATCTTCCCTAAACTATTGCTTGATGGTGCGACATCAATGGGTATACGGTTGTCGGTTTCTATCGGATCAGGGAGGTGGAAGATTAAGGGCTACATGGAAAGTCATAAGATGGGATATCTTCATGTCACATAATCTTGGGTTCTCATGGGAATTTGACACCATTCGGGTGTTTACCCAATAATAATAACACAGAGAGCGGACTACAGTTTTATGATCAACAGGCCTTATGTAACAAATGCTCTGCATTTTACACCCATTGCTCCATATGGTAAAGTCATCTTATATTCCCTCACCCAAAGACTCTCTGAGGGACCAGGGGGGTATTTCTTGGCTGGACAGCTGGTTTGCTGTGTCCCTGACTTGTACACCCATTAATATTTCCAGTGCTTTCCACCAAGTCTGGTGTCAGCGAATCATGACCTACTGCACATGGAAACTGCCTACCAATATGCCTTTAACTACGATTGGTCAAAAGTGTCTTCTTTCACACAGCCTATATGATATATTGATCTTCTCTGTGACAATAAGGCTCTAAAATCCAAATTTTCCGACAGAAAATTTTGCGTGGGGATGTCCCATCCACTCCATTTACGCCCTTGATCGTCAACAATATATTGTTACTCATGGGGGTCTTAAGCTATTATTTATCTTCAATGTTCATGATATTTCTCTTTTTTCATTGACGTATTTAAACACGAGAATCCTTGCACCTGCCCCTTCTTTTCCCTTTTTCGTTAGGTGCCCTATGTCCCCCCCCCCCTTCATCAATGCCACTGACGGGTGAAGAAGGGGCACTTCTGATAATTGTGATTTGTTTTATGTATTTTTTCTTAAGGGATCATTTCTAATAAGCCTTCTTTGCTTTTCATGATCCCGCCACTATTATTTATAACAATGAATTGACAATGATTTTTGTAATGTGTTTTTTAAAGTAGAAATAAATTTGAATTGAATTGAATAAGTATATGTGTGAATGGGGAAGGAGCGATTGTGCCTTCGGAATACCCCCCCCCCCCCCCCTCCATTGGCCCTCCATGCACTGATTAGTATAAGTTCCCATTCTTGGGAAGTGATGCTGATAGGAAACGGTGATAATATCCAGTACTAGTACTTTGATCATTTGTAAATTCATTATTTGGATAGACTCAATATACCATGGACTTCATCCCTCATTTGAAGCCCATAGTTTGCTTCCTCAGATGATCAAATTTCGCTAGTCTTCAGATGTTCCGCACACCTGCTCAACAAACGGTTCTGTTTTTCTTATGAGATTTATTTTTCTTGATGAATGATATTTGATAATGATTATGATTCAGCTCTTATCTAAGTTACCGAATGTCGCGTAGTGCATTTCCTTCCAAAGATAAGTAAGTCCGCCATGCTAAAGATGGGTATGGCACTGTGGTCTGGGCCCTCTGGGGTGATGAGCTATCACTATATTAGTCCCCAATGATACGCTTGTTATGTGAAATATAAAGCAAATGATATGATGAATATAAAAATATAGGCTACATGTGGGTATGTTTAAATTTGAAATTATAATGGCAAGGGTAAACGTAGCAGACAGGAAATGTACATTATATACGAACATTCTCATTCAAATGACGTGACTTTGATCACGTATTATGCAAAACGAAACAATTGGCTTTAGAGACTTGAACTTCAGACATACAAGTACCTATTCAAAACTGCTAACATGTAGTAATTTTAATGCATTTTATAAGGCCAGATGAGTAACAAGTGCCCTTTTAATGGAGTGGGGGGGGGGGGGGGAACAGAAAAAGAAATTAGTGGAGGAGCGTTATTATTATAATTATGCATTTATAGTTATCATGCAATGAGCCGTATCCGGACAACTACCCCCTGGACAATTACCCCCCGGACAACCACCCCCCGGAAAACCACCCCCTGGACGACTACCCCCTAGGACAACTACCCCCAGGACAACTACCCCCTAGGACAACTACCCCCAGGACAACTACCCCCCAGGACAACTACCCCCCGGACAACTACCCCCCCCCGAACAACTACCCCCTGGACAGCTACCCCCGGAAAAATTGTCCTGGGGGTAATTGTCCTGGGGGGTAGTTGTCCTGGGGGTAGTTGTCCTGGGGGGTAATTGTCCTGGGGGGTAATTGTCCTGGGGGGTAGTTGTCCTGGGGGGTAGATGTCCTAGGGGGGTAGTCGTCCAGGGGGTGGTTTTCCGGGGGGTAGTTGTCCGGGGGGTAGTTGTCTAGGGGGTAGTTGTCCTAGAATCGCAATGAGCATCACGAGCATAGCGCCCTGTGGAAAAAAAACAACTGTATTTTGAAACATTGAAAGCTGACGTTGTAGTTTTACAGAGCTTAAGTAGTGTTAATGAGCTTTGTATTAACACACTTCATGCCATCCTATCCAGGATGTCCAGTAGCTGATCAGGAGGAAGGGGGCGGGGATGTCAATTTGTCAATATTCAAACTTGATACGCCGGAATGATCCCGGGTCTGTCACTGCCATCTCATGTCTGCCTCTCATATGAGATATCTACATTTACATCTTTAATTGTTCACCATTGTTATGGCATTCATACTGAATATTCCGAATTTTTAAATAAAATTGTCAAGAACATCATATTACTAAGACGGTTTTATTTGATTTATGTATAAATAATAACTGAAAGTTTAGTTTCTTTTTTTCAGTAGAGGTATAGACAAAAATGAGAAGTGGAAGATAATGAGGATGACCGATCGCCTCACTGATTATCTTCTTTTTTCCCCTTCCTTTATGTAATCCAGGTCTTTTACGCAGTCATCTTGGAAGCGGTAAATTTAGGGTTCGAAACCCAATCTACGTTGCAGTGCCCATGGGTAAGGCATTCATAGTCGATTGCATCATCCCTCGAATAAAACCGTACATGCATTCTAGTTTCTATTCATGTAATGGCTCTCTTAATATGCACTAGCAACGATCTAGATACTACGGAAGCGTTAAAGTGCCATTCTACTTGACCACATGGCGAGATATTTCATCTTGTCAAGTCGATTTAATATCCATATCATGTAAAGATATTTAACTTACCATGTCGACTTATCAACTTTAATTAGTCGACATGGTGAAATAAATTATCTTGCCAAGTTGACTTCACAAAAAGTTTATGTCATCATGACGACATGCTTTTTTTTTTATGTCGTAATGGCGACATAAATTATCTTACCAAGTCGACTTCCAAAAAGCATGTCGTCAAGATGACATAAACTTTTTGTGAAGTCGACTTTGCAAGATAATTTATTTTGCCATGTCGACTAATAAAAGTTGATAATTCGACATGGTAAGTTAAATATCTTTACATGTAGACATGATATGTATATTAAGTCGACTTGATTTGAATATAAAGTCGATATGACAAGATGAAATATCTCGTCATGTCGTCAAGTAGAATGGCACTTTAACGCTTCCGTAAGATACTTATTGTTATTAGGATCTTTTTGGAACGTACCAGTATCCAAAAGAAGAGGAAAAGGACCTTATTCTAATGCATCAACCATGTGAATTTCCATACTATGTATTTATTTTATGTAGCATCAATGACATGACGCGGGTCCAATAATGCGTTGGGGGGGGGGGGGGGAGATCTTTTTAGTATAGTAATCGACAGCACGGGAAATGTTAAGAGGGGGTCGTGTCATCTTCTTTTCACCCCTCTCTCTCTCTCTCTTTCTCTCTTTCTATCTATTTATCTCTGTCTCTGTCTCTCTCTCTCTCTCTCTTTAGTAGTTATCAGTTGCCCATTTTCCATTTGATATGGGGAGGTGCCCTCAGTGCCCCCTTGTAGCTACGCCACTGTGTTTCATTGTGTTCTCTTCCATTTTAGTGACAGACGTGATCTTGTCTACCGCTAATCTCAATAAGAACAATGTTTGCACGCAACAGCAGAGTTCACTGTACAGAAGAGGACGACCAACCCAATTCGACCTTGAAATGATTGTGATTCTTTATGAAAATGATAGTGCTATAGCTAAATGCAATGTGAAAGATGTTCCAAAATGCCGATGTTTTTCTGACCTAGGATTACGCTATGCCACTAAATATGATTAGTTATTATGACGTGGAGTTGGACGGATAAAAATGAGGAGGGGGAGGGGGTACCCGGTTACAATATGTGTCGTAGTTATACATGGGCCGCGGAACCGGGGGGCTTGGGGCTGGAGCCCCCCACTTTTTTTTTTTTGTTGTTGTTGAGTAGACACGTTTCATGAAATTTAGGAAAAAAGGTTAGAAAATTGTCATTAATGAGTGAAATCAAATCACCCCCCCCCCCCCCACTCTCAAAAACGCTCCGCGGCGCCTGCTATATGGACGGATATAACATATCCAAAACTATCATTCACTTGTTTTTGTATTCCCCATCTTTTTCTAATTCCTTTTTCTTTTTCTTTTTTCCCCCCCCCCCCTCCTTTTTTTGAAATGGCTATCGATGGTAGTGGATACACTCGCGGGGGGGGGGGGGGGGGGGTGACACCAAGGGAAACAATACTGAGAACATTCTTTCCTTCCGTTTTAGAACCGTTTCACTAGCCCTTTTCCAGCTTTCCAAAACTTACTCAGTAGAGGGGATGAAAAAGAAAAATATTTTTGAAAAAAAAAAATCAACCAATGGAGTTACACCCCCCCCCATATATTTATATACATGGAAAAAGGGCTTTAACTGGGGGGGGGGCCTTTGTTGGTGCCGCCACTGAAACTAAACTGTCATGAACAGAGAGAGGGGAGTGAGGGAAAGAGGGGAGGGAGGGAGTGAGAGAGGGAGGGAGAGGGGGAGGGGAGAGAGGGAGTGAGGGAGGGAAGAGAGAGAAAAGGAAGAAGGGGTGGAAAGATGGTATATTAAATAAGATAAAATCCTGGCTACGCCACTGATGTCCGTTCACTGTAACCCTATAATTATTAACAATTATATCAATAGAACTATCGCTTTCAAACTACGACATGTATTGGTATTAGTAATGACTCGTTAGTCATACCGACTTATTCGTCAGATGCCGTAATAACTGGGATCTCGGAGGGAATTCCCCTTTCTTTATTCCAGCATGCCTTTGTCTATACACGCTGTGCTCTCCATTGGTATAATGCATTCAATAACAATCTCGCTCCCATTCTCCTCTCTTATCTCTCCTCCCATATTTCACTCACATTCCGTTGGCTGCTAATTCATGTTCACATACATGACCTAACTATGAAAAAGATGGCTCAGAATGAGACAACATAATACGTCTAGGTTTCTGCGCCAGCATTTCAAGAGAGAAGGGAGTTAGAATAAAGAAATAATGCAAAATCTATTTTATCATTTCATGGATGGCGACGTTCGCATAATCATTGCTGGTGCCTACAGCACACGTCATGCATTCCTATGGCACTATGTAGATTCTGCGATTATTATTTGACACTCATAACGATACATCACCGAGCGATATCATGACGAGATAATCCATATTCCCACCTCACATCCTCCTTTTTAAAAACATCTTTACCAAAATGGTTTCGGGTTACAAGGCAGAGTTTCCACGTGGAGGCGTGTAATTTTAGAATATGATTCATGCTGGGACTTTCCACGCACAGGGGCGTCAGCCCTCAACCAGAATGCGGATAGATGATACAATGTACCCATTGGTGCCTTTTTTTCTTGGAAGCAGGTAAAGATCACATCCGGAGGAACTTCTTTTGGAGGCCTATCAGCAGGTGGATGGGAACATCATGTAATTTGTACGAAGTGGTATATGGAGGGTTAAAAATCATGAAATCAGAAATCGGACCAGAGGTACCATGCAAGGGTCTCCCTTCCAACTCCTAAGTTACATTTTCCTGGTAGGACCTTTAAGGTGGATTTTTGTAACAGGTGGGTGGTAGGTGAGTTGAAATAGATTGGTATCCAATCATATTATGCATGACATTTTTTTTAATTGGTTGTATATGGCTTGATTGGTGCTGTTTTCAATTGCTTGTATTCCTGTATGTATACTTGAAGAGACTTTCTATTGAGTAAAAATTTGTTCTAGAATTTATTAATAATAGTACGGTAATAAATTCAAGTTACACGCTATTGAAATAAATAGTGATGGTTATACATGTCGATTGGCGTAATGCAGTCGTGGGAGGGGGGGGGGGAGTTATTACAGTGGTGGTGGAAAAGCAAGGGGGCGGGTATACTGAACTGGAGAGGATCTCGGATGGCAGGATCTGAGCCATCTCGTTTTCTCTTTCTCTCTTTCTTCTCATCATTATTCTGCCATTCGATGGGGGGGGGGGGGGGGGGGTCCTCATCCCCCATGCTTCGCTACTTCGAATGAATATTACTATAACGGATATTATATTACAAAAACAATCCAGGCGAAGTGTACTTTGTAAGATTTTAAGCTTCGGTCAGATTTCAAAACAGTAGACCTGTACTTCCAGCTTTATCTTATGAAATATTTCAGAAAGTTCTGTGAACGATTGGAAGATGGACAGAAATGTCTGTATATATGCACAATGAGCAGAATGATATTATGCCCTTTTTGTGTAGTAATGTTTTCCTGCAAGAATTCAAATTCGCTTACTGCCTTTCCGCTCCTCTTGTGATTGATGACTTTTGTTTTCCTCTCAGTACTCATTTCTCTGTAGGGTTGACAGTTTTATCACGAAACGACCTTAAACGCTCCAAATATGAAAGCGATCGATGGAGGTCGACACTTTGTAATGCAAATCGCCCGTGACACGCGAAAACTGAGCGCTTAGTTCAGATAATTGCACATAGAGTGTATTGCGTTAATTGCACACTTGAGTAAGAGGCTGATATTCTTACAGAGTTAATACTGTAAATGGGGTATAACGGTTTTAAGCATAATGGTATTGATTTTGTACTACGCTAATTATATATTTTGGTAAATTATGATAATGATATTGATTGAAGGGGAAGTCGCTTGGGAGGATGAAGGGATTATGACACCCCACCCCATAGGCGCCGGAAGTGGGGGGGGGGGGGCAGGGGGGCGGTCGCCCCCCCCCCCCCAACGAAAAAGTGTGGGGGGCAAAGTGCATTTTCGCCCCCCCCCCAAAAAAAAAAAAGCCTTCCCCCCCCCCCCTCCATTAAAAAAAAAAATAAGTAGTAAAGAAGTAAAATTGGAGGGGGAACCAGAAAGAAAATAAACAAAAATAAAACCTAAATTGAATCACATTGCAAATGTTATTCCATTAAAATAAAAGAAGAGTATGAGCCCTTGAAAGGTGAGCCCCCTTGAATGTTTGCCCCCCCCCCCCCCGCCAATCCCAAACTGCTTCCGGCGCGCCTGCCCCACCCATATTCCAAAATTCTTTGGCAAATTCATTTTGTAACATAAAGGAGCTTCTTCTCACCCTTGTCGACAAATGTAAATAATCGAGAACTCTTTTGTTTTCTTATTTGAATTCTAGTGGCAAACGTATACAGTAATGAATGTTAATAAGGTGAATGTCCCTCAAAATAATATCCTTCAAAGGATAAATTCGGAATTTACGTTCCATGTTAAGGGACCACTAGTGCTAGTTCAGTCAATGAGTTTAGACAATACTTTCAAAGTTATACCTATCTGACATAATTGTTTTTAAGAAAGGTTTTTGTTACTTACGGTTAATATTTTTTATATTTGTAACTTTTTATTATAACAACAATCAAACAAATTATAACATTTACAAGTGATTGATGGGATCGAAAACAAATTACAAAACAAGTGATTAGAAATAAAATGAAAAATAAGGAGTGGCAGAAAAAAAAACAACACAAAGGTAGCAGTGAACAGCTGTACATGATTAACATTCAAGCATACATGTACATGGGGTAATTGAATCCCCCCCCCCCCCAAGAAAACAACAAAAAGCATAAAAACAGTCATCAGGGGGAATACACATCTGAAATATACCTGTACAATATGCAGTGGAAATTTAACTACAAGGGAAATAATTATGAAAGGCATAGAAAATGTTAACATGCATGTATAGCTTTCTCTTAAATCAAACTATACACTTTTTACTTACGGTTAATATTGATGTAGGCATTGGTTTAATTGCTTTATTGTATTAAAAAAAATCACTCTTATACGTAAGTTCTTCTGACACAAAGTTTTGTAAAGTTTGGACAAGAGTATGAAAGTACATATGGTACACAAAGTATGCATAGCATTTGTGTTATTGAAGTTAATTATTACGGTACTATCACCCCCAGTAAATTTTTATATGTAAAAGCGTCACTCTGTAGGCCTCAGTGTGTGAAAAACTTCCCTCAATACCGTGTATTCCTCGGATATAAAGTTTTGTCAAGTTCAAACAAAAGTGTTAACGAAAAAACTACATACTTTATGTAAGTTAAATATTGGGTTATCATAGTTGGTAATTGCTTTATTGGGCCTAGACCTAAATGAAAATAACTCTATTATGTCTGTATGTTAAAGAGTGCTTCATAAACTTTTTTCTAGATTATACAGAAAGGCGAAATTGACATAAACTTTTGCCAGCAACGCAAAAACTACATGCTTCACACAAAACTTCGCTTTATATGAGACAATATTTTGGTAACATTTCATTAAAAAAAAATGAAGTACATATGATGAGAAGTGTTATCTGCATACATGTGCTTGATTACTATTTACTACCACGGGCAGTAAATAGTATTTCTATGTTACTATGAAGGGATCACGTGACACAATAAGGCCTGTACCTTTAAGTACCTGCTATGTAAGGCAAAGTTTTATTTAATTTTGTGGTGGCTAAAATTGTTTATTGCTTGAAAGATGGAGTGGGGTAAGGAAATGATTATGAATAAGATTACAATTCGATCGATGAAACATCTATCTTGAATGTAAGCTTCATGTTTACGTAGATCAATAAAATATGTGACACCCGAAACGCCATTCATTGATAAAACTTCGTGGTGTGCGCATGTCTATTACACTATTTCAATAAAGTGGCGCAAACTACCAACATAAATTCTCTTTCACCTTTCCACATGATGTCGAGCACGTGCGATGGCATTTAAAGTAAGACTAACTTTTCATTTTCTTGGAATTATTTTTCATGCATACTTGAAATTCGATACTTATCGTTTTACCGTTGGAGACATTTACTACAGGAAATACTGAACTCGTGGATGTTCCATTTTTCTCTCACTTTTGCATGTAGCCCACTGGTTTACCGTTACGTTCGGGCTCTATCCCGGCACCGCCCCGTAACCTAAGGGGCAAGGACGGCTGAGCAACGGGTAAGTCAAGCTGAACTCCTATGATTTTTTGATTTGCATGTACGCCTCCTAGTAAATATGGACGTCAATTTTCAAAGACATATTTTTTATAATTTCTATTTCATGAATTTGAAGAAATTTTTTAAAAAGTTATAGTTCTGAAATGTTTTCTGGTTTCAATCAGAACTTGTAAAACAGTTTTACAGTCTCATGCAGTCGTATAGAATTATGTTATGTTATGTAGCCACGTATGAAGTCCTATGAAAATGCAATCTTGGTAGAGATAATACAATCGAAATAAATCAAAGATTTTAGAATACCTTTATGTACGATAAGTACTTGAACAGGCATTCCCAAGAATAAAATCGATGAAAATTATAACGATTATGCCCGTTAACATTTTATTTCAGACGTTTGCGACATTTGTCATTGCTAGAAGCCAGCCTATGTAAGAAGATATTGTAATGCAGTATACATTTCTACGTATAAATCTATATAAATCTAGCTATATAAATCCAGAATATTATTACTATTACTATTACTATTTCTGGTTTGAGCATTTTGAAGATTGGTAGCGATAATAAATGATGCAATCATATAGTAATAATACAACTAACTTTAATGGACTTCAAATAATCATATTTCCAAGGTTGGTTTGTAAGCTACGAATGTAAAGTATAGTTATATGCTGAAATTCGAAAACTATTATGAAAAAAATATTTGATAGCAATATCCTTTTCAAACATATCCTACAATTATTTAGTCTTTTGTTCGTGATTTATACTTTAGTATAGTACATGTAGAAATATCACAAGCTGGCTAAGTTTAAATATATAATTTAAAAAAAAAAAAAAATTTTATATGAATGTGAATGATCATAATTTAATAAGACTTCAGTTTTAAGACTATTTCAATTGTTTGTAGTAATATCAATATTCGTAACCTCAAGTTTTAAATATCAATTTTGTTCAAGTGATTTAATAAACCTAAGTACAGGATTGCAAAAATGATAATAAAAGGGCTTAAATCAAATAATAAAAGTGGAAGTAACATACATGTGTGTCTTATCTGGAATAAGAAATATTTCCCCACATTCATTATACAAGCTTCAGAAATGCAGCAATATTTGCAGATTCTACACAGTTATATTTTTGCCTGTAACTATTTTCCACTATATTTCACAATTGTCTGAATAAAATAAACTTTTAATAGATCTCATGATTTTATCCTGACTAGTGACAAATAAGCTATCCATTTTAACAAGACTTCGCTAAGGTAAACCTTAAAGGCCTATACAATATTGTACTGTAGAGAATAATTGACCCAGTTCATGTATTCTGTTCATAGCTTTGACATAGTATTTCCATGAAATTCAGAAGACACTTTTCGTTGAATCCCTCACCACTGGGTTATTTATAGTTATAGAAGCCGATTGATCTAAATTTTTGCGTAGGTTGAAGGTAACCTTCAGTTACAAAATGTTTCCTCTTTCATAGAAGTCATTTTATCTGTGCTCATTGGGAAATTCTCTTTTCAAAAGCAAACAAGCAGTAATAGACATACTTAGTCACAAACAAATTGTTTTAGAACCTGACACTGTCTTGCAATGGATGAAAAAAAAATGTTTTCCTCGAATTTTTCAGATGAGGCAAAAAATATAAGTATGCAATGATCTGCTTTAAGTATGAAGGAGATATTGATTGATATTGATCTTTTCCCATGAATCAAAGACTGAAAGAACCTAGTGAAAAAATATTACAATTCGTTATTCAAATGTCTGTTTATCCAGCAAAATTATTTTACCTTACACCTTACCTTTTAAAGCATGTTATATGTTTGTGTTAAGTCATAATCATTTGTATAGTGTGTGAGAATGATAAATTTTATTTACATGCACAGTTTAGTTATAACTTTTTGTGTAAAGACGTTTAGAAAACTTACACAACAGCTATTTATTCCTTATAAATTTTTGTCAATCTATCCCTATATATGCACCTGTGTAAATTGCTACGTATATATATATATTTTTAATATAAAAGATATTCATTTGGGAAAATGGTCAGATCACAAAGATTTTAACATACCGGCAAGTTTAACACGGAGTTGACAGTAACAGCACCTAAAAATTTAATGTATATGTTTATTAGTTAACCTATCTCTAATATACCATGGAAAAGAATAAAATACAAAGAGACGAGAACTTTTCAATCATGTTTAATACTGACTGTTTGTTTTGTTTTTGTTTTTCTGTTTTTTTTTTTTGCTATTTGCAGCTATTTCTAAGTATCTTCTGAGGATGCAGTGGACAGGTATATATTTTATCTCTTATTTTTGTTTTTGTTTTTATTTTTTCATATATAATATATATATATATATATATATATATATATATATATATATATATATATATATAATCAACAAACATATACTGGCTAGCCTCTCTTGGCATTTTAGATTATATTCCAGGTATTATTGATAGCTGCATTAGACAAATATTTCCCTGAAAAGATTTGTGGAGAGAAATGCCCATTTCACCTATAATCGCCTTGAATAAACTTGCAAATAATATTATATGCCACTTCTGGGGTGCAAAAAGGTCACACTAAATCTCTCTATCTCTTTCTCTTTTTTCTATGCATATGTCATAGAATATGTTTGTTAAGAAGGATTTTTTTTTTTTCATTCGCGGCACAATAAATTTGGAGCTTTATTCGAAATATTACCGGTGTAACATGTATAATATGTAATTGATTTGGTTAACCTTTTCCATTCCGCATTCGAATTGTATTGAGCATGAATTTTGGCGTTGTTTGTATAAGATCATTTCGTAAGAAATTTTCACTCGTTCACGCGAAAGGGGTGTGATGAGGTTACTTTCCCCCCTCACCTATCCCGGTTAAATCATGGAAGCGCTCGTTATAAAATTCACTCGTCCAACGCACCCTATAGTCATACAAGCTAGAATGCACCCCGAGCTGATCCAGCCGGCGCGCCGGCTGTATCTATACGCATGTATGTCGAAGAGAATTTTATATTGCGAGCCACATCACCTTATAACTGAATATTTTCTTTCCAACCACATGGATTAATACAAGTAAAATATTATTTGTTACTGTGTTAATAGGCTAACGTATTATTAAGTTTTTATTTCTTAACTTTTAATGTTACTTTGCAAGAAATATTAACATGAATTAAGGGAACGCATGCATAAAGAGTTTCAAAATGGTATTGTATACTGATTTGTATTTTCCAATAAGACCCATAAACGGAATACATTTTTCCCCATTCGAATTGTATATTCACATTCGATTGAAAACTAACTGATGAAATGAATGATGAGACGGTACCATAAGAATTCAATGTTTCCCTTTTATCATTTCTCTGATTGCAATTCTAAATATTCTTGTTAAATTTTAGTATTTTCTATATATTTTTATACTTTATTGCCTTTAGTTTAAGTGTTGTAAAGGAAATCAACATTTATTCGAAATCATACAAATAGTCGTATTGCTATAATAAATCATCAGTAAAAGCAGTAGGCCAAACTGAAATAATTCGACTAAATCATTATACATTCACTTTTTCAGATTCTGAGTGACAATAATGCTACATTCTTTAAAATGTCATAGATTTTTTCGCGAAATAGTTTGACATGTTCCATACCAATTATTGGTCGGGATTCCATTGGTTTGTTTTGTCTTGATTGTGCATTTATGAATCAACAAGAGGAGCAACATAATGCTATATTTATTCTAATTACGAAGGAATAATACTTTGTTTATTAAAGAACATGCCCAATGAATGGTTAGAACTGAACGAGAAAATACATTTGGTAGAAAATGAGCATTATTTGGTGTTATTAAATATTCTTTAATCTTAATATCAATACCACTTATAATCATCTTATTAAGATTTTTTTTTTTATAATTCAAAGTCTTTCAAACTGAACCACAATGTACTCATGAATATAAGTTGATTAACAGATCTAACGGTCTTTATTTCCATAGTGAAAATCGCCAAAAAATTTGTAAGTTATTTTGTATGAGACACTCAGCATGCTCAGTATTTTAGAGTCCTCTCAGAATGCTGAGTGTTTTGACATTATCGTTATGAATGCATGAATAAATGACTTTATTGAACTCCGTGAATATTGTTCACAACAAATATGAAATATATACAAGGTGACATGTGAAATACGTCTATAAGTTCATGAATGCAAACTGTATCCAAATTATGATTGATATTTTTACTTCATAGTTTTATCGAGGCACCGTTTAATACCTAAATAAAGTGTAGAGATAAGAGTTTACCTTACGTTTATTTGCATCTTTCATTTGAACATAAAATAATTGGAAGTATATGTATAAGTATTTCATGCATTCAAACTTATATTGATATTGAAACAATTTATGCAAAAACTTGTTAAGTGAAGGACCTTCTTTAAAGTTACCTTTAAAGGAGCTCAGACCTCTAAAAAATAATGAATTCAATAAGAAATAAATTAAGCCACCCGTATAATGGGAAATGCAGAATACAAATTCTGATTCAAAGCTAACACACACAAAAAAAATAGAGAGAACACAGGAAAATGCGAACAAGATTACGTATGAAGGAATTAAATGGTTATTTAAACGAGAAAATGCAGAAAATTATTGATGAATATTCATTTGATCTTTGTCAACATTTTGCTAATGTTAGTGAAGTTTTAGCAGATATTGTACCAGTTATACGGAGAGTTGTTTTTCTTGTGTTGTAAAAATTCTCATGCCTGAGCTTAGAGCTCTTAGCGGGCCTTATCAGCCTTTTATAGGGTTCATTCCTGTTTTAAAAAACAAACAAACATAGTGGCGTATCCAGCTGCATTGGGTGGATTCGGCTTACGCCCCCTATTTGAAGGCCCATTAAAAAATATCAATATAATTTGCATTGAGCTTATGCGACCCTCGCCTGCGAGGCTACCCAACATGCCTAAGTACAATGTACTCCTTTTTTAAGTTATCAGATTAATATCATTAAATTACTATTATTATTCTTGTTACTTCCACACGATCTCAAACACTGGGAATTACAGCAAGTTCTTCATCAAGACAGCTCTCCGATGTAGCTTTTTGACATTTATAACGTCATAATATGCTGTTGAAGTAATGCATGAGATTATGATACTTCAGACACGTCTAGTAATTCTGCTTTCACACCAAAGTTTAATGATAATTAAATGAATACATTAAATCTTGTCAAAATCTTTAGTGTAAATCAACTTGCATGTTAAAAATCTCAATCTGCATGCTGTTCTTCAGCCTTCAAAGAAATCATCACATTGACTTGGCGGTGCTTTGTGTATTTATCAAATTAACGTATTCGCATGATTTCTTTGTCTTATCCTAGGTATGAATGAACAATGCGTCAAAAATATCTTATTACAGCTATACACAGGTTTGGTATTGAAATTGTGTTGTAATTAAGCCAATGGCTCTTTCTAGAATTGATATGACAACGAACTATGTGGCTGCCTTACATCATCGATTCGAAATCAATAAGTGCCCTCTAGACGTATGGATAATGTTTGTAGGTCGTACTGGTTAAATATTCCTCTCTACTTTACAACAACAAAAAATTCAAACTATGACCTTCTTCCACTGTCATGTTTTAGTCTATCGTGCGGGTTTCTCTGAAAAGTTATTGATAATGATGATGATGATGATGATTCACATCATTTGCATGACGTTGAAGGCGTTTATTATTTTATTCATCTTCTGATTCTTAAAACATCGAGTATGAGATTGGTAAAAGTGCAACTTTAAAAAATGATAGTAATTAGCAGATCAAACCTTAAGGTGCAAAAAAGTAATGAACAGCAGAAACTAATCGAACTTGAATTTAGTCCGAATATACAGGTATAGGCCTAAATACAAACCATTTTAATTAAAAGTATAATAAGAACAAGAGATCATAAGATCAAAGTAGGCCACAACTTTATGTAAATTGTCCATAGCATCCGCTTACACTCATTTTTGATATTTTAATATAGGCATATTTTCCTCAAATTTGAGGATTTTCCATACTGATTCTTCAAAAAAAGTCATCCATCAAGACATTAAAATTGAAAAGTTAAGAAGACAACAGTTATTACATTACCCTTCATTCTTGTAGTGTTTTCCGAGCTGTTTCAAACCCCGAAATTTTCCACGAAGGCCCACTGATACTCTGTATAGCGGCTATAACCCTAGAGACGTACGAATTTCGCCAAATTCTGTTCCATTACGCTTCGACACTCACGTCATCTTCGGAAGATATTCTGGAATTCCTGGTTGTCGCCTTCCTGGTCATCGGATGCCGATTCGGTCAAGTCGTTTGTACTTCCGGGGTTGTATTGGCTATTGTGTGTCACCCCCTTCAGTTTCGGGCAAGAGGTGGGATGCGTATAACTTCATACGTGACCTTGTTCATACTGGCCAGCACAATCCCAGAGGTAGAACAGACGAATACATCATGTGTGAACACTTCTTAGGAAATCGGCTTCTCGTCTTGGCTGGCTCGACATAACTTGGCGTCCCCAGCCAGTAACTTGCTACCAATCATTTGCCACTTGAGATACATCATACCGATCAGTCATGCCATTACAGGTCGGTCGTCACTACCCTTGTTGGGGTGTCGCTAGCCGGGAGGGGGGAGGGGGGGGGGGGGGGGGGGGGGGGAGTGAGGGATGTAGTGTAAAACCTTAAAAATCCGATCACCCTCTTCTCATTTGTGGTGGTTTGCTTATTGGAAAATGTTCGGCAAACTTCATGTCGGCAAATTTAGTCCGAAATCCCCATCTCTCCTCCATTTTTTTTCTTCACTTTAGGGGAAGAAAGAGATACAAAAGGTTTTGACAGATCATTTGGCATTTACTACCATTTTATTCATCCAATTAACAATTTAATACCGTTTTTTGAAGACGAAGTTTGATGATCAAACCGCATAGTGGGGGGGGGGGGGGGGGGGGAATCGGCAGAGAAAGACTGCCAAGTAAACATTTAAACTACGTAGGTCGAGATCACTGACATTTGAATAATGAATACTTTTATTTATATTGGTTAATTATATCATTATATCCCATGTCTGCACAGTTGGCTTTTACAAGATGATATCCAGTTTGTCTGACTGATTGAAAAACGTTATGGAGAGTATCACAAAAACGCGAGTACGTGGGGTTTTGAGGGGTATCATTGCGTCAATAAAAAGAGATCGGAAACCTCTTCTAATCTAAGTTCGTAATGCCCCGCAAAATCCCAAATGCTCACGAATTTTTCACATCGTCATCGACAACGTCCATAGTAGATATCGCAGAACCAGCGAGACAGAGTTTGAATCAGGAGCATGGGTTCCTATCTGAGAGACGGTACGCGTGCTTCATGTCTACGTTCAGCTGAATTATTTTGCAGGCCTATACTCTTTAACACAGTCACTCCTTAGACATTTCATTAAACAATTTTGTCAAGTCTAGAAAACAGAACAGACGAGAATAATTATATTTTTAAAATTCAGTATATAATAATCTTTACCATAATATCGGGCAGCAATTAAATTGTGGAGTCGGGCATCAGGGGAGCGTTTCATGAAGAGACTTGTCAGTGATTTTCACTGACAACTGTTATAAGCTACTGAAATCCATGCATCTGATTGGCTGAGAGCAAATTTGTCAGTGAAAATCACTGACAAGACTCTACATGTTCTAAATGAAACGCTCCCCCGGGGTTCACTTGCCCACACCCTCTTCTGATGATTTATAGATAAATTCCGATTGCAACATAAGAATGACTTTCCGATATACTTAATTTACACCAAAACATCCTTGCATGTTAATTGCACAATAATTCGTTTTCAATAGATCTCAAGCAGAACTGCATGTGATAAGCATTCAAATTGTCATTTCGTTGAAGGTATGAGAGAAGGATGAGCAGAGAATGTGTCTGTGTAAGAGAGAGAGAGAGAGAGAGAGAGAGAGAAGGGGGGGGGGGGACCAATCCTAATGATGCGGGTTCTAATGATACCAATATGAGTTATCATCATGGTTATCATACAAACTTGTGCTGGTACTAAGATACCAAGACATAATAATGGATGGATATCGATAGCATGATCACTTCTGCTTTTTAGCGGAAAAACAGACAAATATGCAAATATAAGTGAACTGGTGCCCCAGTTTCATACTGGTTCTACCATTCTGAATATTCAATAATGCATATCATGATTATACGACTCTTAAATGATGTCGGAAAATTAAACTACGTATTTCATGTCACAGTTTTCAAGCCATCATCTGTGTTATACATTTTCTCAAATTTTTTTTTCAAAGGTTCGTAGTAATTTCTACCATAGTTGTCGTGTTTGTGAATCAAATGGATATCGTATTTCTGTTTGCAACACACAACGGTATTTTGTGTTATGTTGATAAACATCAAAAGTTTTAATTACAATCCCAATCATATTCTCACACTATTATGTTATTATAATCACTGTATCTTTGAGCGTCATCATTGCTGTCCTCCCACAGATTCTCTGTCTTCCTGTCTCTCTCTCTCCCCCCCTCTCTGTCTGTCTGTTCCCCTTCCACTCTCCGTTTTTTTTTCTGATTTCTTTGTCGTTTTGTGTTTGTTCTGACTCATTCAAACTCCATTGAAACAAAGAAAAAAAAAGGTCACATACATATGTATTTATATAGCTAATGGCCTTGATAATCACGCTAGATAGCGTAACACATTCCAATTGATTAAATATGATAGGACAAAAGAAAACGCGTAGAACGTATCGATTTATTATTAACATTCTCGCTCTTTTGTTTTCCTACTTCTTTTTGAATGCTCTCTCGCTCTCCTCACATATCTTTCCACCATAGCACTGTTTTGTGTTTTTCTCTCTTATTCTTGATAATAATTACACGTAATAAAAATAACAATTCGGATTTTTAAGGTGCTTCATACTATACGCATACGTCTAAAAGCGCTTTTGAGATGTCATTACCCTCGATCATCGGAAAGACTTTCATATTTTGCATAATTTACTATTTAATACATGCATGTAAAATATTATGGTTATTTATTATTATTATGTAATTTGGCACAATGATACTGCATGTGAATATATTTGTTTGTATATTTTACCTTGATTATTGCGAAAATGTTATTTTGAAAAAGGAAGTAATAAAAGGTTCTTAAAAACAAAAACAAAAATTCACTCACAAAATCGTATGCACCGTCTCCAGTGAGTTATAGAATAGTGTTTGAATAGCGCACAATAGCATCAATTGAAAGGATAGGTGAAAAAAGATTAATGCGCTCTATAAGATAAATAGATTTGTTAAAGTAATTATTTTCCCATTTAGTGCGAAAAACAGATTTTTCAGTCTCATTATCAAGATTGAGAAATAACCCCCTGAAGAATACACTATCAGTATCGTGTCTTGATTCTATAAAAAAATATGATGAATTTTGTCTGTTTGAAAAAAAATATGTAGATCAATATCGACATTGAAAAGATAACACGATAAAAACTATTTTCGAAAAATCAACTGAAGGCAATTTCAATAGCCCTGTCTATCACCTTTAGAAATGTGCGAACATTACAATGGCATATTACGTAATTCGAACCTGATTTCTATGGGCAGTACAATAGGCCTTTGAAATTGCCCTTGAGTTTATTTTTCGAAAGTAGTTTTTATCGTGTTAGATGTACCTGGGCCCTTACTTATATAAAGAGATGAGACTGGTTGCAAATAATCTGAAATTTATATCAATCGCAACTCTAAAAAGATAGGAGATGAGATTTAATAACAAGTTACGAGTGGTTTAATTCAATCCCCCAAATCTTCCACTGTTGAGATATTAGAGACAGCATAAGAAAATACAGCAAGAAAAATTACGCCATTTGTAGAAATTTAATGGGGGTACATTACTGACAAATAAAGTTTACAATATACAAAAAAATCTTTTGAACATAATCTCATATAAAAATCTAATTTTAAATGGACAGCACACCTCTACATTCACATGTCCAAAATGTGCCATGCAAATCTTAAACCAAAGCAAGGGCATATGCCTCATAATTCCATAATGACAATTTCAGCACTCTATGGTTTATAACATGTGAATAACAAACATGAAACATATCGGCAAGGATAAATATGGAGAGAGTCTTTTGTGGCTTGATATATAAAAATTGCATAGACTTCATGGTTTTCCTAAACATGCCTTGTATCCTTCAAAAATATGGCCTGACAAAAAACTCTGAACTTAGTGAACAAAGTAATTTAAAAAAAAATCATTCAACTCAAAAGGATGATCCCCAATTTATGCAGGAAATACACAAATTCATAACCCGCTTTGAATGAATAGATTTTAAAAAAATCAATAGATCAATAGATTTAAAAAAAATCATTCATTTGTTGGGAGTATTCAAATACATGTAAAAAATGAGCCAATGGAGTTCTGGTAAGATTTTATTAAGTGAATTCATAAACTAAATTAAATTTGAACTAATTGTTTAGTGGATGTGATTTCTTTTTTTCATCACATAGAAATGCACTTTTATTTCCCTCTGTATCTCTAAAATTTTTCATTCTCTTTTATCAACAAGGAAAAATAAATAATATATCAATGTTTACTGTCCAAATAGAAAAGAAATTTTGATATAAATACATGTTAAACACTAAAATCTAAATTTACAAACAAAGTCACAAAATACAATGAATTTTTAGATTTATTGTTGCTTTTAAAAACACAACTAACTTATAAAGTTTTCAATCTCTGCAATAAGAAATTTGCCCATTCATAGAGCTTATATTTTACGCCAAGTAAGTGCCACAATATATTTTTTCAATTATCATATACATATATTTTTGTTTAGTAGCACAAACGGGAATAACTTACAAACATCCATTACTCTTATGACACATATTATTAGCAAACATGAAAACACGCAACATATAAAACTTCAGTTAAAATAATGCAAATTTGCATCAAAGTCACTGCACTGATTGGTCTGATTTCTCTATTTCCTTTGCAATGATAGGATAGCATTAAGAAGCTGATACTACAAGAACATAACAGACCAACCATACTATATGAAGATATATTCCCCCAAATAGATAAAACCATCAGAGGCTGGAATGAAAATAGGTGCATCCACATCATCCTTTCCATATTTCCTTTTCTGTCTTTTTCTTCTTGATAAAAACATAACCGACTCATCCCTCCATAAAGGAAAACCTGAGATGGGGGGGGGGGGGGGGGGGGGGATGGTTACATCCCATGCCTTTTGGATGCAGCTGATAATGCAAAGGTTTGATAAAGTAATGTGATTGGTTGACGTAGATTTTCTTTACTTGTCTGTTATATCAGAAAGGGTATTCCCTTTTCCAAGCCCCAAACAGACACGATAGTCTTGGCATTCAGAATGTAATCAAATATGTCCAGAAAACTACATACATGGGAAATTGCACTTTTGTATAGTCAATAGAGCATCAAAAATATCCATATGCATACCAATTTCAGATGAAGTGACAGTCCATGTGGCGACAATGAATCTGGTCATTTTGACCGGAGTTAGTAGGATTTAAGCTGCCAGTTCTATTCTAACAACATGGATGTGTGTAATTAGAATGACATGAATAGAAAATCCAAAGTAAAAATTCACTTTCTCAGATCATCATCAGTAAGTTTAATTGTTAAATCAAAACAAATGTTTGTGATACTGACTGGGTTCAATCTTTGGTGACTAGAGTAATTTTACTTTTGGGGTAATTTGGCAGCCTACAGGATCATCACATTATTTCTTCTTTTAGATCGGAATTGCAGGGTTTACAAACTATGTAAGTAGTAATGATCTCATCATCATCAATTGTGAGAGAAAGTGCAGGAATATCATGCCAGTTCAACAGAATTGCTCAAGTAGTTATCATTAATGTAGCAAGACCATTCTCAGTATCCGGTTTTGATGTCCTGGGTCCCGTCTCATACAGAGTTGCGATCGATTCAAATCTATAGCAACTTAGAATTAATTAACTCCTATCTCTTAAGTAGACAGTTGCGCTTAATTTCAAGTCGGGATTGATTCAAATCAATTGCAAATCTTTTTTTTTGGTATGTTTTATTTAATCAAAGGGCAGTCTTGGTTTTGACCCTGTGATCTAATGCTAAATGAATCCTATAAAAAGTTTTCTCCTGGTGTGGGGACTCATGGGCCCTGTTTCATAAAACTTGTTATCAATAACCATTTACAATACATGACATAAGCTACTGAAATCATTGTGTTTGACTGGCTAGAAGCAGAATTGTTATAGAATTGCTGCAGTTGCTATTAATATAAAGTTTTGTGAAACAGCACCCTGGTCTCAACAGAACAGTGGTACTTAGCAATGCCCCCAACATATAGAACATTGCACTCTACAAAGCAACTAGGGTCTGCACGTAGCAAAAAAGCAAAAACCTTTAAACTTGGATGGTAGTAACTCCCTTGAGTAACTCCCTTGAGATACGCATACTATTTATGAAGAATTTGATTGAGTTATGTTGGAACACTGCCAGGGCTTCCCTTTGTACATATTCAACAAGCGGTGCAGGCACGACACTGCTGTGATATCCACAAGTTGAGGGTAGGGTGGGGCGAGGTTTGGGGGGGGGGGGGTGCTGGAGATAGCATGGGGTGTTCGTAATATCTAAATAAAGCAGTTGTGTCCTTTTCAGCATGATGGGTGTATTTACGGTTGAGATTCAGGTAAGCGTTTACTGCATAGGGGAGTGGAGGCTTGAGCACTATTTCCGGGTTTCAATTTTCATTGGTGATTTATTGGTTACACATGGTTGTAGTACATGGACTATTTGCAATATCCGTCTTTCTTCCACATTAATTGAAGCTACATCAAAGATCTGCACTTCTCCTGTTTTCCTTTCATATCATGTATAAATGTTTTGAAACAAAGAAAAAAGGTCACATACATACTTCAGAAGCTCTATCCTGAACATTTAATGTATGATGGACATGGAAGGGCAACCTCTGCCAAAAATAATCTACAAATGTTTAAAAGTAACTCAGAATAATAATTTAAAAAAATAGATTTATCCATTTTGTAGTTTTACCAGAAAAATTGTAAGTTTAGTGGTGGTGATGCTGGATGTGAGATTGCAGTGGCAAGAAGATGCAGATGGGGGTGGATTAAGTTGAATGAGCTGGCCTCGATCCTAGCTGGTAGAAGGTTCACAATGAAAATGAAAGGGCAAATCTATAAGGCTTGTGTTAGACCAGCCATGGTATATGGCTCAGAAACTTGGAATGTGAAGACAATAGAAGGAGGCATCTTGAGGAGAACAGAAAGATCCATGATACAGAAGATGTGTGGTACAAAAAACTGTCCGATGGAAAGGATACAAGGGAGTTCATGGAAAGGCTGGGTCTAAAAGGAACTGTTGTGTAAGCGGTAAATAGAAGTAGATTGAGATGGATGGGTCATGTGTTGAGAAGGGAAGATGATGAACCTGTGAAAAGAGAATGGATTCTGGAAGAGGATGCCATAAGAAGAAAAGGAAGACCGAAGAATACATGGTAAGATATGGTGAAGAGGGAAAGCAGTAAGGTTGGTCTAAATGAGGAGGATGCTCTAGATCAGAAGAAGTGGAAGGAGGGAGTGTCATCATGGTGCAAAATTCAGTAACCTTTCGTAAGAGGGAAAATGCTAACTTAAATAAATGATGATGATGATGAGCCAGAAGGGCATGATTTCTCAAAGGACATTACTTCCTTTACATCTTTCAACATGCCATCAGGTGATATAATATCACTTACAGACCTTAGCTCTAAAACACCTTTTCTATTACTTCAATTCTTGAATCGACCATACTTTTATATGATACACTAGCAAAAGGCTGGAGTCTTGTGAGCGAGACAGTGATCAAAAGTACTAAGAAGTGGAGAGTATATGAGCAGTGGAAAGTTTTTTTTTTTTTAAACTCTGGAAAAATTAAAATAGGTTGAAATATTTGCTATCAAAGTATTTGGTATCAAAATAAGCACGAGACTTGAGGCGTTTTAGGGATAAGGAGATTCATTGATGGTTCCCATTGCTAGTATTAATAGGTCATATGTCATATAAAGCTGAATCATCCAAAAGGAGTGTGAAAAAATTCTCAGCTGAGAACCAAAAACACAGCATGTCCAGGGACAGATCAGTTTCTTTTTTAACAACTCCATGAGTAGAGTAACTGCATTTGCTTCTTAAAGTAGGTATTCAAAGCCAATCACAAAAAATAGCGATCTATATATCAATGTAAAGCAGAACTGAAAACTGAAGTGACGAGTGCACGATTGCCCATGAATTTCTACGGTAGGTCTATATGAGATTTTTTACGTACACTTACGTTACGTCTCTATCTCATTCACTTGTCCATGCATGCAACATCCATAATAATGACCTCATGTCATTACCTTTACATTGATATCAAATATGAGCATATTTATGATCAATGAATACCTACTTTAACTTGACCCATTTCCTTATTAGAACCTTAAGAGATATTTATAAAACCGAATAAGAATAGCAGTAATTACATAGAGCCTTTTCCACTCGATAAGTCTTTGAATCAGGTGTCGAATTGTCTGTCGATTTAACACCCAGACTTAAGTCACAAGATCTCTCTCTATATATACCTATTTCCTGTCCAACATATGGAGCTTCTGGGCTTTCCTCACAAATAAGTTAATATTACCTACCAGCTATTTGAGGAGTACTACTTTACATGAACATTGGTGTTTCACACCATCATAAACCCTGTCCATGAGAACAGACCACATGATTGCCTTTTGTACCACATGTAAAATCACTTCGTTCATGGAAACACTTCACTTGATATACATTACATTGTGTTCTGGAAAACAGTAATATCCTGTGATTTGATATTCACTTTCCTGGTATACAGCTCATACAGAATTACAGGAAAAAGGTCCATTCAGACGTACTTGACCGCAGGGTGAATACATCTTGAATTTCATCTTCTATGGCTATAGACTAAGGTAGAATAGGACAAAACGTTCAGTAAAACGTAGTTGACTACAGGGTGAACGCATCTTGATAGTGTCATTCTGATTCAAAGCAAAATGTTGAGTTTGAAAGAAAGCATTCAGTGAGACACAGATGACTGGAGGATGAACATATCTTGATTTCCTACTTGTTGTTTTTATATACAGTCAAAGGCAGAATTTGAATGAAAACTTTCAGAATTAAAAATTTAGTTGACTGCAGGGTGAACATGTCCTGACTTGATAGTCCTATCTCATCATTAAGTCTCTTGTAGAATGGGATCTAAACGTTCAGTGAGACATAGTTGCCTGCAGGGTGAAAACATCTGACTATGTCTTCATCTCTGTGAAGAAGTGTCCCATGTAGAATGGGATCAAAACATTTTAGGGTGAACACATCTTGAAATGATCTTCATTTTCGGCATGCAGAGTCCCATGTAGAACAGGACAAAAACGTTCAGTAAAACGATGTAAACGATGTGAAATCCCATGTAGAATGAGATCAAAACATTGAGTGGAACATAGTCGACAGCAATATCTGCCTTCTGCGGAGGATATTCTTACCAACTGGAAGACTCTTCAAACAACTTGACAGGTTCCTTTGCTGCAGCCTCTGTAGTGTGAATTCATAAACAAAACAAACCATTAATATACTTACTGTCAAACCAGAAGCTTTCATGGCCATTTAACGTTTGCCAATCATTTCATCATAATTGACATAACACTAAATTTGCAAATCGCGAAAGTTTCGTGTAGCGAAGGTTTTACATTATAAGGGGAGATACTGAAATTGAACATCTTGACATGGTCATGGAAGTAGTAGAATTGTTTATTATTATTTGTATGAAGGGTTTTCAGGCAACCAGAAAAATTTTGTGGGACACAAGGGTATATATCACACATGCTTTGAAAATATTTCACTCGTCGTGCCGACTCGTGAAATATGCTCATAGCTGGTACAATATATCCTTGTATCCCACTCAAGGCCATTCAATATTATATAATTACATGTACTTTAGCTATTGTAAGAATGTAAATTCTAAGAAATTGTGAATTCTGTCTTGCAGAGAAACATGGAAGCTGCAGTAAAGAAAAATGTAGGGACCAATGCACCAAGCATGAAATTATAATGAGGGCTCACATCAATATTTGATGTTCCTTTCCTGCATGTAACAGGTCGAATGACAGCTGTCCAATTACCCTGGCTGGACTTATAATTAGAGTATAAAACATTTCATGCATCACTCATCTTGTCAAAAATTAATTATCTATATGCCTTGTCTACTACAGAATTCATGAACCCCCTCTTTTTCTGTGCCACCCAAATTTTACTTTCAAGAGTTAACTTTTGACTTGCACTCTTTTGTTTTATTGTTGAATTAGGCACAAAATACCCTCCCTCAGCATATACATCAGAATAGAGATACCCAATTTTTAAATTTTTTAAAAAATAAAGATAAGATAAACATAACCATTCTGCCCCGAATTCACAAAGGAGGTTTAAACCATGGGTAACGTTTAAACCTTAAAGCACACATTAACCATGCGCGTGCTCAAAGAAAATATATGATTGGATCGGATTCCGTGCGCACGTACACTTAAAAAACCCAGGAGGGGGTTTAAACCATGGTTTAAACCAAAACTCCTTTGTGAATTTGGGTCTCTTAGTCTAACTGCATTACTCAACACCAGGGATGCCACTTAGAATTGATAAAAAAAGTAGGAAAAATCATCTAGAATGGGCCCTTTTGTACATAAAAAGTGGCTAAAATATGTTGAAAGAGTAGGAATTCCTACTTTTGTCTGAAAAGTGGTATCCCGGTCAACACTCAAAATCAAGGGTTGGATTTGCCACACACAGAAACTAAGGGGTTAATGTCATGTACATCATCTCAGTGTATGAGCTTGTCAACATGCATCAAGCATGTGGCATTGATAACAGACTGTAGGGGGGAGAGATAGACTGGATGGCGTTTGCCTTTTGTCCATATTCATGGAATTTCCAAGAACTTGGGAGGGATTCATTACACAGTCCATTGAAAGTGAATTCATCACTCAACTACACTGAACGAGAAGACAGTGCCTGATGTTGTGCTATATAACCTCATGCTAGCTCCTCTAAAAAACATTATATTGATCATCAATATTAGCTCAATCTAATATAACCATAGTCTAGAATGATAACAATAATAAACGTTATTCTGGTAAAGGTTATTGTATTCATTAAAAAATAGTGTTAAAGGAAGGGATGGAATATTTTCAACAATACAGGCATGGATTCAGGCAATTAGAATAGATGTTGATTTTCCCATCTAATAAGGCCCATGGCTAAACACATTTTACTGTAAAGTAAAAGAGGCTATGTATCCCAATGTAATAGAGGCTACGTAACCAGCCATTTCGTTTAAAATCGGTAATAAGATCAAGCGTAACAAACATTTACAACTTATGCATAAAACATGAAAACGGTAGTATTTCTAAAACTTTTTGGAACTGCATAGGGATTCTATATCATAAAGTGATATGTGCTTTTCAAGAACAGACTATATCAAGTAAGTCTGACTATTCCTTGAGTGGCATCCTTTAAGGAGAAATAGTAATTACCATTATCCTCACTACTTGCTCTGTCCAGCTTCATACCAGCTGAAGATGAGGTGGGCGGGGTCACACTCCTTCTTGAGACAAAGGGGGCAGCACTGAAAAGAGAATAGAACAATTTTAACATGACAATAAGTCGTTATCATTCTTATTTCAATATATCATCCTCATTCAAAATGTCAGAAGTTGCTTAACTTCAAACCAAGGGACAGAGCTGACATATTTTCACTTTTCTATTGTTTGTTTCTTTTGCATTTAGACATTGCCGCTAGGTTGGATGTACCTTTGGCAATCTTGCAATATTTCCTCTAGTACAGAAACATTTATAGAATGTACAAAGTTTCTTTTAGTGCCTTTGACCCAAATATTATGATTTTTTTTTTTCAACAGTATGTAAAAATTTCACGAGAATATGATGATACTATGTGTATGCCTTCCATGTTTTAGGAAGCCAATATTTTACCATCCTAAAATTAAAATGTTTCCATACTATAACTTTGGACAAAAAAAAAGAAGAAATAAGTTAGTAATTCAGAAGTAAACCCCCCTCTACATGTACCGGTATGAAGGTTCATACTACTGAAACATGAATTCCATAACAGGGGTTCATAATTCCGAACAGGACATAGGGTACATAATTCTGAATATTTGTTTAATTACTCCGAAGGTTCATTATTCCAAAGGTTAATTATTTCAAACGTTCATTATTCCAAAAGGTTAGTTATTCCAATGGTTCGTTTTTCTAAAAGTTTGTTTATTCTAAGGTTCATAATTCCAAAAATGAAATAGGGTTCATGATTGAGGGTTCTATTTCATTTTTGGAATTATGAACCTTCAGAAAAAAAAACATGTAGATATATTTAAACCATCTGAATGCATGAACTCACTTTGGATCCATCTGCTTGTGTTTCTTAGAAGTGCTAGCCATGAAGCTTGCGACCTCCGGATCAAAATCACCCGATTTATCCAGCGATTCATCGATGGAACGCTTCTTTCCACGAGGGCTTTCAGGCGTTTTGGCCTCTGAGCCTCCGATAGAGGGCGCTTCTTGGAAAGCAGGGAAGGGAATGAAGTCTCCAGCCATGAACTGGGATTTCTTGTAGTCTGCATAGGATGTGACTTGGTATAATGAGCTCTTCTCGATAGTGTTAAGAACTGTAACAAGAAAAAGCCATACACGTAGCATTGAGTAAAATTAAAACTTAAGATTTTGAAGATATTCTGTCTGTGGGAACATGAAATAGAAATATACATTGGGTAAAATAAAAACAAAATACATGTATATCATCTCCTAAGAGCCAGAAGGGCATTAAGTTTGTATAAAATGATAAGTTAACCCTTTCCGAGACAAGTGACCACATTTTGTGGTTTAGCTCAATAACTTTTGATTCAGAGCTCTAAAAAATATACCAGATGCATGAGTAGAAAGACCAAATTTTTTTTGCACAAACTTTGTCCTTTTTATTGCATGACCATATTGTGTTTGATGCCATCAATTTTAGAAACGAGAATAAGCTTGAAAATCCTTAACTTGGCAACACATTGAGAGTTTCAAAACCATTGTTTTTTGGGGTCAAAATTGGCAAATTTTTCAACTTTTTGACAAGATTGATAATCATGTATGTTGTTTTCAAAGACATTGAACCTTATAAGAACCATGCAGCACTAAAAGAAAAATATTATTGTTGCCAATTTGAAGAACAAAATATGATCAATTTAGCCCTTAAATAATTCCTGTCCTGAAAGGGTAAACACTGTTCTGTCTCTCAGTATAAGATACATGTATATATTTGAAGATATTCTGTCAGAGGTAGTTATCCTTACAACATGACATTTTATCTTTTAAAAGATATTTAAAGGAAAAGAAAGATTACAAGAATTATATTCAAAATACTTAAGAACGTCCTATTGCAGAATGGGATGTGTGACTAAGAACGACAATACAGTAAAGCCTCTTTGAAAAACAGACATAAAAATAACATGAAAAAGAAGCACATGTCTCTTTAACAGACTAAGTGATAGTCATTTTTAATCTTTTAGATGTTTTCTTCAAATGATTTTATGGATATGACTCAGGCACAAGGCAATCTTTCTCATTTTTATTCCAAAATGTTAGATGGTGCAAAAAAGAAAGAAAGACAAAAATAGAAGCCATGATCGATTTGACTATATATAATCTCTTTTCCTTATGTTTTTCTAGGAAATGAATGAGAGAGGAAAATGACCAGACAGCCAAGACAGTCGGCCTGCGAATCAAATTTCTCAGAACCTTTCCAGTCTGGAAAAGTGATGAAAAATAGAATCCCAATCATTAGGTTTCTTTTCTGCAAGGCTTCCACAGAGATTGGGTTTCAAATGGTATATAAAATGCTAGATGTCACATGTTACTACATGTAGTACATTGCACATATAGGTATAATGTGATTAACTATGATGATAAATCATTAAAATAAAACATTAAAATGGTACATGTGATGCTGTTGATATCAGAGTAACAAAAACTTATATGTTCACACTAGCTCTTTGTGTATTTTCTGTTTAAAAAAAGGGAGGTTTCCTCATCTAAGTGCTCAGCCATTGGCTCTATCAAACTAGGTTTTATTTCACCAAAACAGACGGTCATGGATATGCTTGCAATCAGGTTTTAAGTTAGTTACGCATAGGTTTAAAGTTAAATACATAATTTCACCTAGCTTTTGCGTTACAAATTTCATTAGTGATAGAAATTGACTGCGAAGCGATTGTCACCAGAATGAGTATCTTATAATTCTTTAGACGAGCTTCTTCCGAGCTTTATAGAGCATCTACTTCCTTCCTATTTTGAGGCTGGCACTCCTGGCACACAACACACACACACGTTTTTTTATGTCTGTCCCAACAAAAGGGCGCAGACGACAAAATTTTTTTATTTTAAAGCTGAATTTAAAAGTAAGTATTTATTCTTACACGCACACACACACACACACCCTCCCACACACACACACACATCACAACTTTAAATAGCCCAGGGTGCATGATTCTTTTTCAGGTGACAACTCTGTCACTTATTAAATTTTTAAATGTTTATTACAATTCTACTTTTGCCTTATTTCTTTTGATTTGTAAATGAATTCACTGTTATTGGTAGACAGTAACAATAACCTAAAGTCCTAAATATAACAATGCACTACAACCATAGCTACCTACATGTAGAAGAATAGTAATGAGGGATATGGGGTATAAGCAAACTAAAATAAGGAATCTTTTCACGAATGAGACATATAATTAAGCATAGGGAATTACAATCATCCTTCTGTAACAATCATTTGTGAGGGCTGTAAAATCAAAACTTGTGATAACGTTTTATACACTCATCTGTGTAAACTAATGAATATAAAATCAGATTATAAGACTTTTGGACTTCAAGAAACTATGCAACATTCTTTATCTCAGACAAATATGTTCTATTGTGATTACATTGAGATACAATTTATCAAAAAGACAACACTTGATTATTTCTGTTAAAGGAAACCAAAACCCAAGGAGAGAATCAATGTTATTGGAAAGTGAAAATTCAGAGAAGCACTTTACAAAAAGTTTCATTAAAATTGGTTAAAACTTAAAAAATGAGAGAGTTATGGAAGTTTGAAAAGTCTCGTTTTACTTTCTATGGGGATCCTCAAATTGGCAAAATTGCTTCAAAATGGCTGATTTTGTGAACAACTCTCCATTTGTTTTGTACACAGATTTTCAGATTTTCCCCATTATCTCTCAGGGTGCTCCTTGTCTCCTCCTGAACTCGACATATGTGGTGTAAAATACATTTTCCCATTATATATGTTGAGCTCAGAAGGAGATTAACTGCACCTTGAAAGATAATGGGGAAAATCTGAAAATCTGTGTACAAAACAAATGGAGAGTTGTTCACAAAATCAGCCATTTTGAAGCAATTTTGCCAATTTGAGGATCCCCATAGAAAGTAAAACGAGACTTTTCAAACTTCCATAACTCTCTCATTTTTTAACCAATTTTAATGAAACTTTTTGTAAAGTTCTTCTCTGAATTTTCACTTTCCAATAACACTGATTCTCTCCTTGGGTTTTGGTTTCCTTCAAACTTCCACAGACAATCTATCTTTTGTGCCAAATTAACATTCTAAAGGCCATACATAATAGGTTGTGTAAATGTTCAGCTATATTTTTCAATCATGCAAGCAAATATAACTGTCTAGACCATTTCTATGTGACTTTGTATGTTCAAATAATTTTACACAATTCAGTTTCTAATTCACTGCTCACAATGCTACGTGGCATCAATAACAATGAAAGACAGAAAAGGAGAACATTCTCATAGAATATGAGGCATGTACAATGAAGTTGTGCTGAAACATTTTTTTTTTCTCTTGTCTTTTGTTGTAAATGAATTCTATAGCTCGAATGTGCGAATGCAAGTGCTCAATGCAATCAAACTGTGATGAGATGGAGGTTATAAAGGTCAACTGCCACTGATAGGCACACCCAATCATAAGTTTTCATTAAAATAAACATATCTATTAATATTCGTATATATGCAAAAGAAAAAAAAATACTAGAAATTCATTTTCTATGCATTATTTTTTAGAGTTCATCCCAAAATATACTGCCCAATCAAAATTTGCAATATTGCATCTAGATTTGGCTTGTGGTTGCTTTAGTTGTCATTTCTGTCAGTTCACACATTAATGTAACTTGTCCAATCTTGGGCAATCTTGTCCAATCAAGAACAATATGATGTTCTTTATTTTTTTTTTGCAGAACAATTAAAAATACACTTAAGTCAACTATATATTGCACATTATATGAAGAAGTGTTTACTTAACACTTATTAAAGATATTGAAATATTTTGTATACATGAAATGTAAATGGTAAGAGAACTTAATGTGATAAATCATAATGGAAGTACAAATTATTTTGTAAGATACAAAGACAAGAAAAGATGCAAAGAAAAAAAAAAAAGGCAACGCAATGTTTTGGTCAAGATCCTCAGTGAAAACGTGCAATATTCTTTTTTTATCCAAAACCACAAAGACAGTTGCAAGGTAAACCACATTTGTTGGAAAATGTCCATCAGGAGAAAACCGCACAACTAGGCGGAGACCAGAAAGTTTCTTTCATCAAGTTGAACAGACCTTCCAGGATGTTTAAAGGGAGTTAATCATTCTTACAAAGTTGGCCTGAGTGGAAGTAGAAAAATATATGACTGAAATCTTTGAATAACTCAGACAATATATTAAAAAAGTTGTGAATTTTTGAAAGTGCAAGTCACCAATGTACCTCATGTTCGCAGTCTGGTCATGAAATACGATGTCATACCTGTATTTTCCTTGGTTGTGTAAATACTAAAAAGTAATTTTTTTCTCAATCTTCGTAATAATAGAACAGACACAGTGTCACAGGAGGATACATGTAAAAATATTTTACCTGAAAAGTATCAGGAAAAATATATTTGATCTAGCAGAAAAATCAAGAAAAGTGAATTTGAAAAAATGTAAGTTACACAACAAACAACAAAATAACACATCATGACAAATTTGAGGTTCTAGGTATCTTGACGCCTTGCTCCTATATGACCCGGTAATAAGCTTTAAAAAAAAAACACAGTGGCAAAAATAATTACATACATGTAAGTAGTGTTCCTCACATTTCTGTATCTTATAACACATAGAAAAGTAAGAATGCTTAGGGTGGAGGATTTTTGAAAGTGCAGATACTTTTTTTCTCACCTTCTGTAAGCCATTTACACAAAAAATGTTTTCTATTTTGGTGTTGCGGTTTACTGCATCAGGGATGAATGAGCCTGAAGTAATATTCAAAATACTGAAAATTTGTTCTTTTTTCACTTTGGCCCGTATTCTGAACTCCGGTTTAAATTAAACTCCAGACTTAAAATACCCCTAGCTGCAGTCTACATTTCTGTACAAAGTTAAACCACATTTAGAGTCCAGACTGCACTGGAAGTCAAAATAAAACGGAGTTCAGAATGTGAGTATCTTAAACTCCGGTTAAAAGGGCAGGTTTAGACTGGGTTTAAACCACACTTAGACCTCGGTTTAAGTTATTTCCGGAGTTCTGAATAAGGGCCTTTCACTAATTTGTATCTCTAATTTTACTTTCACTCAGTCCAACTTTGTTCAAGTTTAAAGGTAAAGTCCACCCTGGTATTAAAGATAATGTTGAGTTCTGGTCATGCGATTACATGGCGCAAGAAACTGACTCAAAACAAAAGGTTGATTAGATAGTACATAAGAATTGGTGTATGCTGTAAGGTTTTGGAATCACCAAAATGAGATGAAATTGACTCAATCTTGCTGAGAGTCACATGCACTGCACACAGAAATGTGTATGTGGGACTATACACACATGTTCAGCCTGAACATTTCAGATGTTTCTTGTCATATTTTGAATGTGAGGGCATTTGAAGAGCAATCCTTTTAAGGGGACATTTCTACTATGATAACCTTCCAAACTGACATAAAAAGAATGAGAAAGCTCAAAAATTAATTTCTTACTTTCTCAGAACCTTCTCTTTCAGTTGATTTGAATAAAACAAGAAAAATGGGAGAAACAGATCAGTAAAAGTTTGAGCAAAATCCGATATAAAATAAGAAAATTATGAATTTTGAAGTTGTTATCTACCAAACAAAAATTGGCAACTCCGTGATATATCTTGTGAGCTTCTCTCCCATTTGCTCAGTACAGATATTTCATCAGTTTTCAATTTCTTAGTTTTTGATGAAGGAATAGAATCATAGATTTGTTTCATACAGGTTTTGTGTAAAAACATATGAGCAATGTTTATATCTAAGGTGCATGTGTGATTAAATATTTTCTTTACAGAAAATGGAAATTAATGATATTTTGGGTACAACAAGGCAAGTGGGAGAGGAGTTCGCAAGAAACATGCATGTCAGGGATTTGCCAATTGCATAACTTTCTTAATTCTTATCGTATTTTGCTCAAACCTTCACTGATGTGTTTCTTTAAAATTTCTGCTTTTTTAAAAACCAACTTGTAATAAGGGTGGACTTCCCCTTTAATTCCCCTTTAAAGTGATTGATTAACTTTGTGAAAAATTGTAAAATCAGCTCAAATGCCAGTGAATTGTGTGCAGTCCTCTAACTACATATATAATTAAGGATATGTGAAAGTATGAGAGAAAATGGAACCCGTTTACTATCCTAAAAAAGAGAAAATCGCGATCAATCGCTAGCGCAAGTCGCTCGGCTTCTTCGCTGCACTGCAGTCACAAAAACCAAGCACCAGCGCTTGGCGATTTCAGAGCGGGTTTCCAGCCCGTACGGTATTCTGTGATAGAGCGAGGTATGCCAACAGTAAGAGTTCTTTAGGGTTCGGTGGTACTCTATCCCGACATCAATGTTCAGTCGTAAATATCTTGATATATAAACGACCGATCAGCTTATAAAACTCAGGCGATTCCTGTCTGAGCTAAAGGTTTGCAATTATGATTACAGCATTAGCTGGAACAGTGATTTTTTTTTTCAATCCTGGGCAAAGTTAATCAATGCCTTTAATAATTGTCTGAGGTTTACCAGATTAAGAGGATGACGGATTACTTTCCAAACCACAAAGGGAATGCTGGCCTCAATGTATCATGATTCATTTACTCTGAAACACTACTTCAATATCCAGGGGATGTTGAACTTAAAACTTTCAGAACAGGAAAAATTATTTTAGGGCTAAATTGATCACATTTTGTTCTTCAAATTGGCAACAATAATATTATTCTTTTAGAGCTACATGGTTCTAATAAGGTTAAATGTCTTGGAAAACAATAATCATGGGTTAATAGGAACCTTGTCAAAAATTGAAAAATTGCCAATGTTGATTTTTAAAAATGATTTTGAACCTCTCAATGTGTTGCCAATTTTATGATTTTAAAGCTTATTCTCCTTTTAAAATTCCTGGCATCAAACGCTCTTTTCCAATTACTTTGAAAGAGTTTCTTTCAAAATTAAATCGCATGACCAGAACTCAACTTTATCTTTAAAGCATGCATTTAGCATATCAGTAAATATGACTTTACCTTCTACTTCTGCAAATAGCATTTCTGAAGAAAAAAATATCACTGTGTATCAATTTTTCATGAATTTTACACATAGTTAAATGGCCCGAAAAGGAACAAATGAACAAACAAAAGAATATCAGCATAGTTTTCTACGCCTTTTCAAACAGGTTTGAGAGGTAAATGTTGTCAAGTCATCAGTGGGCAATGATACAATGAACTTGTAGCACCTGTTTTGCAGTTCTAAACTAAAAAATTATCCAACTGAAAATAAGATGCTCTTTGTACTCGTCAGGTGAATAAACTGGTTGTATTTCATACCTTGTGATGCTCTATCTTTCTTCATCAAACCAACCATAGCAGATGTGTCGTCAATCCAACTGATCATGATGTTACCAAAGGGACCAAAGAGGTCATAGAGGTCAACTGATTTCCATTCCGATGGGAAGCGCACATGGAAGATGTGATCTCTAGAAGGTTGCACTAGGATACAGAGAGAGAGAAAGAGAGAAAGAGATTCTGAAATGAAATGATGAGCTGATTGTTTAATTATAGAATGAGTTTCTCCATTATACAAGTGAAAGGGTCACTGCACTAAAGTGCTAAACAACAAGAGTGTCATTTCAAAATGTCGTCTTGTGAGAGCAAACATCCAGTCCTTCTAGCTCCCAGCAGGCAACTTTTAAAAAGACAAAACCAGTACCTGTCAGATATTGACATCATTCCCATAAATCTCTCCAATTTAGATATAATCTTAATAGTTCTGGACACTTCTTGAAATGAAATGATCTAAATAGTTATCTTAAAATTAAATAAAAAAATTACACTACATTTGAAGAAAAGAAATGGCTGCCGGACAAATTTGAATGAAAATATACTACAGCTTTTACAAAGCAAAATAATTTATAATAAAGAAGAAAATACATTTGGAAATGACAATGCTACTACACAAATACATTGTCCCATACTGTATGAAAATATTCCTGTGTTGGTGATTTCCAGTGCCCATTGATTATTTGATAGTTTCAGTAATTTTGTTGAATATTCCAACAATACTATTAAATATTTGACATGTGTAACATTTAGAATTCAGTTGTAAACTAAAATCCAAATACTGGTCGAGTGCTCCTTTACATTAACTGATAGAAATTCCCTTTAAAATCATATTTAAAGTGTACCAATCACCTGAAAAAATAATTTGTGTACAGCTAAAAAGTATAAAATCAACCTCAAAGAACGTTATCTAGCATTCTCTAGGTCGACAGTTTAGGAGTATGAAGGAAATGAAGGATAACATTAAGTTTGGTTCCACGTAAGCCCTTATCTTGGCGAGCGTGTACCCGTAAGTCGAGTAGTCTATTCAACGAGCCGCTTTTACGCTTGTAGCGAGTGTAATTAAACTTGCTATATCCTTTATAAAGAAGTAATATTTGAAGCCCATATTTTGAGTATAACGACTACAGACAGAGCAAAATATTGTTTTGTAATTGGTAACCTTAACACACTTTGATTCATCAGCAAATGGTTACTAAAAAGCAGTTAAAGGCTATTCTGATCAATCGATACCCACATAATAACCCCTTGGAAATTCTCAGAATCTGGGCTCTTACAAAGAAAAGTTGCATATCCTGTTCAATCAATTTAAGCCTGCATGTTTCGCTGCATATGTTTGAGTTAACTATGCCACCGTACAATGTCCACAGCGTCCAAAACGAAAGTTTGTTCAAGCATAACTAACAAGAACTATAACTTTATCTATAACTTGCAAGAGCCTCTTACTACAATATAGGGTTAATTACTAAAGTTTATCAAGATTAATAGTAACGCTTGATTGCATGTTGATTGATGACATGGCCATAGTTCTTACTGTCTCATAGGAGCCAGAAGGGTTTTAAATCATTCACTTAAAAAAAAAAAGTTCATGCCCGTCTGTTTAACAAAGATGAATTTACAACATGTGTCCATGAGGGCTTCTCTTAGGAATGAACATTTTTCCTTTCTCTAGAGTCCTTTTGACTTACATTATGTTTTAGATAATTCTGGTCTCATATTCACTACTGGGTTAATGCTTTTCTTTCTCCTAGTACATAACGATGGCGTTATCTAAAGAGAGTTATACCCTTCTGGCTTTCAGTAGATATCATCTACAGATTATACTGTTTTTACATCTACTACAGAGTTATGACCTTTTAGCTTTAAGTATATATCACCTTAAGAATATACTGTTTTTACATCTACTACAGAGTTATGACCTTTTAACTTTCAGTAGTTATCATCAAAAGATTATACTGTTTTTACATCTACTACAGAGTTATGACCTTTTAGCTTTAAGTACATGTAGATCTCATCTTAAGATTATACTGTTTTTACATCTACTACGGAGTTATGACCTTTTAGCTTTAAGTAAATATCTAAAGATTATACTGTTTTACAACTACTACAGAGTTATGACCTTTTAACTTTCAGTAGATATCATCAAAAGATTATACTGTTTTTACATCTACTACAGAGTTATGACCTTTTAACTTTCAGTAGATATCATCAAAAGATTATACTGTTTTTACATCTACTACAGAGTTATGACCTTTTAGCTTTAAGTACATGTAGATATCATCTTAAGAATATACTGTTTTTACATCTACTACAGAGTTATGACCTTTTAACTTTCATTAGATATCATCTACATATTATACTGTTTTTACATCTATTACAGAGTTATGACCTTTTAGCTTTTAAGTATATATTATCTTAGGATTATACTGTTTTTACATCTACTACAGAGTTATGACCTTTTAGCTCAAGTAGATATCATCTTAAGATTATACTGTTTTTACATCTACTACAGAGTTATGCCCTTCTTGCACTCAGCAAATATTATCTAGAGATTATAGTGTTTTCACATCTACTACAAGGTTATGCCTTTCTGGCGAGTGACAAATATTATGCTACAAAAATGTTTTAATAGCACTTGCATCCATCTGAAATTGAATTTGAATGTTTGAAAGGAACTATTAAGAACTTTGTACTGTAATAAATCCAACATCTGGGGAGCGTTTCATCAAGCGTTTTGTCAGTGATTTTAACCGACAACTGTTATAAGCTACTGAAATCCTCGCATCTGATTGGCTGAGAGCAAATTTGTCGGTAAAAACCACTGACAAAACACTTGATGAAACGCTCCCCTGATGTTATGAACTGTGTATTCCCATAGAAACAATAAACATAAGATCACTCCGTATGTAAATACAGTCAATAGAAACAATAAACATAAGATCACTCCGTATGTAAATACAGTCAATAGAAAAAGATTTACACAACACGTTAGTCTTTGAAAGTCAGTTTTTTATCTACGAGCAATGACTATCTTCCTTTCTTATCAACCCATTTGTCTGGAAATTTATGCACATTAAAGTGAGAGGGAGAGGGGGGCAGTTCCAAACAAAAGGAAAGAGACCCCCTTCGAATCTCCATTCAATCGGTATAATTATCATTGTATACTCACACATATATAAATCTACAACTGCTGCTTTTGTTATTGAAGCCAAGTTTCACCCCATCTCTATAAACACTTTACATTTTTCGTTGTAACCGGGAAAAAAACCAGCATAGGGGCTATGACGTCTCTGCTGCTGAATTTCCTTCAAATATTCAGTTAAGATATTGGAACCCATCTCCCCTATGACCGATCTTTGTTCTTTACTAAGAAATAAACTTTAAGGCTTGTACCTTGAGAATGTCTGGATAGTGCTATCATGCTCAGTTTGATAAAGTTTTAGCCTATATAAAAGAATACAGTAAACTATTTAAATTACATATATGGGAAAAAATCAAATAAAATGCTTTTGTCAAAAACAGAGAAGAATGAATAAATATTTCACATTTATTTCACATTTATATTGCAAGTAACATGTATGTGAACACTTTCTTACAAAAACAGCTGATATCTACGGCTACAATTTTCTGACCAGTCCTTTCATTTCCTACGTTCAGCCCATTTCTGCCAAATTAACTGGGATCAATAAGTGTTCTGTCCGAATTCGAATAAGTATATATTGACATTTAATTTTGCAGCAACAGCTTCTCCCACCCCCCCCCCCAAAAAAAAGGGGGTGGGACACATATTTTTGGAGAGCTCCTCAAATGAGTTCCCTAAATATATTTTTTTTCCAAAGTATATAAATTGTTCCAGAGAAATCTGACTATTTCTTTTAAAAAATCCTAACAGCTAGACTGAGAACCGTTACAAAGTGTTTTTACATCTATAGCCTTAAGTAAACAGCAATGCATGCTGGTTTTGAGATACTATTTGGCTACGTAATACATGAGAATATTTCTCATATATTTCTCTCAGTTGTTGGATAAAAGACAAGCTCATCACATTCGAGCCATGTGATGCTTGGTTAATACAACCTTTTCATATCCAGCTCCCAGGGCAAATAAAGTAATGTGAGTTTAATCCCTTGCTTCAAAATATTTCAATGCACATGGATAGCTCACATCATCCCCCCCCCCCCCCAGCCATCGTGTTTACTACATTTATGATCTGCACTTTAACCTGCTGACAGAATTTATTGATACGTGTACTACATTAAAGGGAAGCTTGAGTTCTGGGAAAGGTAACAAACAATTTGTGAGCTTTCTCATTCTTTTTATGTTATAATGTAGTTTGGAAGAATAGTATAGGTAGATATGTCCCCTGAAAAGGATTGCTTGTCAAATGCTCTCACATTCAAAATATGAAAAGAAACAGCTGAAATGTTCGGGCCGAACATTTGTGTGTAGTCCCATATACACATTTCTGTGTGCAATGCATGTGACTCTCAGCACGATTGAGTCAATTTCTTATTATTTTGGTGATTCCAAGACCTTACCGCATACACCAATTCTGATTTGCTATATAATCAACCATTCCCAATTGCTTTGAGACAGTTTCTTTCACAATTCAATCTCATGACCAGAACTCAACTTTATCTTTAAACAAGCAGGGTTTGGCACCAACAGTTGCACCACACATATTCCAATAACAGTTGCCCTACAGTAAATTTTCTACCCTAACCAAATTCGGAACTTCTAACCCTGGACCAAATACTATACCTAACCCTAACCTCAAACCTAACCTAAAACCTAACCTAAAGCCTAACCTAAAACCTAACTTAAAACCTAATTGCATCCCTAACCCTACATCATTGATGAAATAAAGCCCGGAGCAAATGTCACAAGAGCAAATCTCTGGGCCCCGTTTCATAAAACTTGTTATTAATAATAAGTCACAACAACTGTTACAAGCTACCGAAATCCTAGCATTTGATTGGCTGAGAGCACATTTGTCATAGATATGTTGCAATTGTTATTGAAAACAAGGTTTATGAAACAGAGCCATGGCACTATAAACATGGGCCTGAAGACCAATAAAATGGCCCTCGAAAATTGGCATTTCAGAAAAGACTTACATTTAGTAAGAGATATAAAAAAGATATAGCAGCACCCATTGGTGTTTTCAATATTCCTTTTTACATCCCTTATTATATCAAAATAGAAAAGGGCTGGTTTGTGGTTCACCCATTACGAGCTCAAAAATATTAACAAATAGAGACCTAAACACACACTATACACAATGCAAGCCATTTTCATTCAAGAAAATTGTTTTATATTACAACAAACACATGCACAACATGACTCCACTTTAGGGTGAATAGAACTGACCAAGTTTATTGGAGTATGACCGTGAAAGAGAGAGAGAGGAAAAAAACCTAACTAAATGATTCCATGCATCCGTAGAAATATAGACCAATGTATTCAGATGAGTAGAAATGGGGGCAGCCATAATAGATTATGCTAATGACATCATCCATAAGAGAACATGAAAACAATGATTAATGCCTCATCACTCATGAAATGTCTTTTATAAGTTGATTTCCATCCAATTAATGAAATGGAGGCAAGATTATATTAGGGGGGAGCGACCTTCGAAATTGAAGGGGTTGTTTTTGGTCGGGAATTGAAATAAAATAGAGTGATGCATGCTTTGTTGTGTTGAATGTTTTTATCATTATGCAAGCCTTATTTGATTACAACTTCAGTGAGCCTTGATGGCTCAGTGGTAGAGCAGTATTCTTGTAACCACGAGGTTTGGGCTCCAAATATGCACTAGTGCCCTTTGAGTAAGGCATAATTATCAACTATTAAGTCCCTCAGTTAGTAAGAAAATAATTACCGTTGGTGAAGGTGATAGGACAAACTATCACTTCCGAGGCGATCTGGATGTAGCTATCTTTCCGAAGTGAAGCTGAGGAAAGATAGCGTTATACATTCAGATCGCCGAGGAAGTGATAGTACGTCTCATCGCTTGAAATCAAAAGGTGATTATTTGCTTTATATTCCACATCTGAAACATTTAACTGGTACGAGAAAGACAATTATTGTCTGCTTCTCGAAAAAGACATTTAGGCCCAAATTCACAAAAGAAGTTAAAACCACCATAAACCGTACCCCTACCTGTGTGCGTACAATTGTTTTATCATTTTAAGCACGTGATTTGGGCAATGCGCACTTATTTTAGTACACTTATGGAGCTATTCGTAAAGGTCACGCACTTTTCATTTAGACTATTCAGAGGTCACACACTTTTCAATTTGACTATTCGTAAAGGTCACGCACTTTCATTTCACGCGTACCCAAAATATTGATAACGCATTGTGACTCTGTAATGGACTGAAAAGATCAGCGAAACACATTCAAGCACTATTCTGTCAAGGTCACAAACTTTTCTTCTCTGGTCGATTGATTGGGAGAACTACATTTTATCACGTGATTACCTTTTGACCAATCTAACACCAAGATTCTTAGCATGTGGAATATAAAACTTAATAAGTCCAATGGTAGCTTATTGAAAAGCATATACTTGTTTTACTAGAAAATCCAATGAGACTTGACAATGTTTAAATTGAAAAAAAAAGGGAAGAAGAAACTTGAGGGCAATACTTAAGATAATTTTAAATTGGAAATGGAGGGAAAGTTTTCCTTTTTACTTTCTTGAATATGAAATTCAAATGCACATATTTTTTTAATCATTATTTTTTTGTTTTGTTTTGTTTTGTTTTTTACATAATTTATCCTAATAACAATCTTATTAAACACATTAGTTGATATAATTAATATGTAAGAAAAAAATCAAAAACATGTGCTTGAAATCAGCATTGATTTTTTTCTTACCAGCTACATTTTGGGATTTGTCTCTTACAAAGCACCAACACACCTAAGAATATTTCCTCTTGAAAGCCAGAAAGTTGAATGTATGTAAAACCATAGAGTAACACCCTTTTAGCTTTCAACAAATGATATTTCCTAGAGGCACTGTACTTTTCTGGCATTGTTATTGAAATAGGGATGTATCACAGTGAAATGCATGTATGACAAAGTAGAGCATTGGTGAAAAGCATGGCTTTCCAAGGTAGTCTGCATTCAATCATGTACACAAACATGCAGGATAAGTAAAAAAATGGAGGGGGAAGGGGCTCACCACATCATTATCTTTGAAATGAAGTTCATGTCAGAGTTCACTGAGGAAGGTTGTTGTTAAAAGGACAGTCAACTAGAAACTCACGGGGAAATGCATTCGTACTGACTTTGCAAAATGCTTGTTCACTTGTACATGTACACACAGCTCGCCCATCATCATGCGAGCCCGTTGGACTAATGTAATAAAAGATTGGATGGCACGAAATTGACCAAACTCAGGCTAGTCGAATACTTGGGGGTTTTACTAATCCTAAGTCAGTAGACTTTTAACGGGTCTCATAATTGTTTAACTGAACAAATGTTTAGTGTGATGATCAAACATTTCAAAATACAAAAACATGGTTTACTTCTGGTAGGTTAGTCTAGCTAGTACCCTCCACAACACACCATCACCTCGATTACGTAACAACCCTCAGGCTCTCCCAGAGAGCTGCCCTTGTAATTTGCTTTTCCATGTATGTGACTAGATGTTTGTTTGTTTTTTTCATTGCATGAAATTTGAAACACATAATAATCTTCTTCCAAAGACAATGTATCGGAAGTGGTCCAGTAGGAATCACATGTTATGGCATGTGTACTGGAAGAAGTCATTTTATGAAAATGACACAAAGCTGTGACTACATTCTCCTCTCCCATCCAAAATCACTCTATCTTTCCCCACGAGTTCTAAGTGGTTTGCCTCTTTAAGCATCTCATGTTTTATAGAGAGCATCATAAAAATGGAGTACTTTTAACTTTATGTATACTCTTGGCAGATACATCTTGCTCAAAGTCAATACCGCTTTAAACATGTGATCATAAAAGTGCTAAACCGTACAGAAAAGAATAACCTGCCTCAAGGACAAATAAATGAGTTAAAAGAGCATCAGTCTAGGCACAGGAAATGTTGAAAATGAAAAACTATAGTCAATAATAATATCAATATAAACTTACAATCTGGTCCATCCAAATTCAAGTACGGGATGTCTGCAATTCTGTGTAGAAACAACCTGTGCCATAGAAAAGAAAGCAAAAATAAATAGCTTATATTATACACAACTGACCAGAAAATATAAGCACATGGTTATGAAGACAATACAATCTAAATGTTGAATAGTATGAAAGCAGAAAAATCAGAGAATCAGTTAGGCAAAATTGAAACTGGACAAACGATAAGTTGAATATTTGAAAGCGAGAATCACTAATAAAATCTATGTGAATCTCGAATTGACAAACTGGTATTTCCGAGATAACTCTCATGGCAGGTCTACCTTGATATACAATTCATGCAAAACTTGGCAATATGTGAAAAAGGTGGTTCAGGAGCTTAATTTTTAGAGCTACATGTAAATGTGTGTAATTGTTGAGAACCATTTATAATCATACATGTAGGACAATATTCTCGAAAGTGTTAAACCCCTGGCTCATTTCAGTTCACTGATTTATCAAAGGCTGAGTATCAGCCCCTAAATTCCATATAATTGACTGCAATTATGAAACAAAATAAAGAGATAACATTAATTTGGTCAAGAAATAAAAATGAGAATTCCTAGAGACAATTTTTTGTATTTTTATTTGATAGAACTATGGTGATTAGATTTGTACACTATGAATAGGTTGATATTTGGTACTCCATTAACCAGTAGACTAACTCTACTCTCTTACACATGTAGGTGGGGTTTCAACCTAGCTTCGAGTTAGGCTGCTTTCAAAAATACAGGGTCATAGTTCTTTTTGATATAAAGACATTTGGATATTACATAAAATGAGAAATCCATCTTTTATAAATTCTGTAACCATGTTAAGCGAGAAAGCCACCTTCTTTGAACCAAGGAAAGGAAATTGGTATGCATAATAAAAACAGAAGTTTTTCAAAGTTCCCATGTAATTTATTACTCATAAATCATCTTCATAGCAGAATTTCAGCATACAAGATTTCTGTTCCTTCTTGTGAAGCATACAATGATGTTTGATGATTCCAACATTATCACCAACAAGGTATTTATCATCACAGAAAATCCTAATGCACGATGGATTTCTAAAACATGTGAGTGTGAAAAAAATTCAAATAACGATATCCCACACCTTTATTCCACTTCTTTTCATTGAAAACTGTATGGCCTACAACCCATATCTCCAAAACTTGGGCTAAATATAGCCCAGGTGGGAAAACCCAGCATAATAGAAAACTTAACATTCCCGGAGTCTGTGTACACAGACAATGTAACTGCGAACACAAAGGGGCTAAATCCAAAAAGTAGTGCAAAGAGTACAGTATACTTTGAAAGGATGATTAAAGACCCTCTTCACATGTGATATCTGATACAACTGCTACAAAATGCTCTGGAATAGGTTGCTTATCTGAGGTACAACTGACATAGCATCAACTATTGTCTTTATACTGCATACTAACAATATTCAATGGGACTTTGGAACGAATAGAGATGAATATCTGCAATATGTGAACAACCTCTGAGATGTACGCAAGCCAGGAAGTGTTAGAAGATAGCAAAGCAAGCTAACAAAAACATTGGTTGACCTAGAATGTAATGAACAGAAATAAGAGCATGAGAAAGAGAGTCACATTAATATTTATCAAGCAGTAGTTGTGTTTTCACTTGTAATTTTTCTAAGTGTAAAAATAGTTATCTCAATCATATCAAGCCTTGTTTGGATAACATACTATTCTACAACTGAAAATGCCCACTCTACTACATCATGGTAGGACTAATATTATTTTAACCGATGTCGAATCACTCTGTACAAGCATACATCTTTGTTTGTTTGGAGCAAACAGAAGTTTCACATACCCAAGTTCCATTCATTAATCAGACACCTGACCGCAAAGAGCTATATAAACACGGGGAATTTCAAGCTCTATCTGCCTTGCCGCCAAAACTGCCATAAATAGCGAGGGATTTCCACACACATGCTTGAATTTTTTTTCCCCATCTAATGTACCACGCACAAGGATGCTTATTCTGCAAGTCTCAGAAGATTAAAAGTTAGATGAGTGCCTAGGATATTACTAGATACAAATGTCTCAACACAAGATTCCTTTTAAGTTGCGCTGCTCTGGTTCTTCAAGTGCATAGACAACGGAAGTGACACTGACAGAAAAAGATCATTTTTTAAAATATTATATTGCAGCTGAAACTGAAAATTTTGCAGAGGCAATTTTAAATGTTTTATATTTTGAAGCAAGTTTTCAACATTATAACAGCAAGCAGCCTTCTTCTTCATCAGATTTTCTCAAATTTCACTTGAACATTTTTTTACAATGAACTCAAATGAACTTGATGTCAGGGAGGAATTCCACTAAAATTCTGTTTAAATGTTGAATTGTGCATAAACTTCACAATGCATGTATATGTTTCAGGCATTTAAAAAATTTTTGTCTATGCATATATAGATGAGTTACATGTACAACATTTAAACATTTGGGGTGAATTTGCCACCGAAGTCATAGAAGAACTTAAGTATTATGAATGCATGAAGCTGGTGCAAAGTAAATAACTTTCATATAATTCAGAGAAGTATGATTAGGGCTCTTAGCCAGTTGTACAACCAAAGAATGACCAGTGCATGCGTATACTTGGCAGACCATCAAGAGCACAGGTACGTGTAACACAAACTGGGATCTTCTGCGTGGTACCATTTGATTGGTCGGTGTCCGAGGAAAGTAGGCGGAGACTACCGGTGGGCAATGACTTTGTAGCATGGCTACACTAACGGACATGGAATGAGTAATGATTGTGAAAGCAAGATCCACATTTCATTTCCTAAATACAGGTACCATTTGGGGCTCTGAATCTGAAAGGGGTAAATATAGGAGTGAAAATCTTATGATCATAAATACGACGGAACAATTGGGAAAACGAAAGAAACCTACATGGGGATGGGGCCCAGGCAATTCCATAGTAAAAAAAAATCACACAAACACACTACTTCTCAACAATCAAAGGTGCTTTGAAATACAAGACTACTATTAAACCCAAAAGACTATGATCCTTATAATTGTTTGAGAAGGGTCCATGAAAGATCTTATGTTATATTTCACAACTGTCATGCTTTTATGATGGCTATTTACCTTGATAACAAAAATCCCATGTGTTGACCTTTAAAAACATAAGCACAGCACCATAGTGACAGTGACACTGCTATGGTCATCTTGTCACATTAACTAAATTGGAAGGTTGTAGGGGAGAAAAGTTTACCTATTTGATGTTATATTTTGAGCTGTACAAGATTCTTCTGTATTTTTATCATTGCCATGGACCACCTAGGCCATTCTCGGAATCTCAGCCATGTATACGACGACCAGGGTCCCATTTCATAAAACTTGTTATCAATAACAACTGCCTCATTTCTATGACAAATTCGCTTTCAGCCGATCAGATTTAAGGATTTCAGTAGCTTAATTTTTGTAACTTGTTATTGATAATAAGTTTTATGAAACGGGGCCCAGAACCAAGTATTTATTTCTTTTCATTCAAACCTTGTTTCCTAGCATTTCTCTTGTCATGGATGTTTCCAATTTTGGAATTATAGAGTTGCCCCAAACATAAGAGAGCAATTTTTTTTCCTGTTTGCAAAAATCATTTCCTTTCAGAGGTCAAAATAAAGTCCATCACGTGTGTGACTTCACACAAAAACAAGTCTTAATCGTTGGTTTTCCAACTCATTCTCTCTTATTTTCCTAAGTTCCCACTTATGATAGGACTTCCCTAACAGTTCAAAAGCAATTGACTTCAACTAGCCACATAACCTTTTCTTTCAGAGGTCAACTTTTGGCTCTTCACAAGCCTAACTTCACAAAAAAGGGTTAATTGTCACAGGAGAAACTTTGTGGTTGAGAAATAAAACTTTTCTTTGTATAAAAGGAGGAAACCTATTTTTTTCGTATGAGAAAGCAATTATTAAATGTAAGCACTAGTAATGCGATTTATTGGGCAATATACATGTACCTGGAGTGTAGTGCTGGTATCGACACGCCTGATGTCGCCACTATGGCGACAAAAGTACTGGTTTTGGACTTTGCCGACATGTCGACACGCATGCTCCGATGGCGACATAAAATGGGTCTTTTTACATGTACCTCGCCGTGGCGTCGTGCGCGCGTACGTGATTTGTTTCACATACGCATTAGCAGCGCGCGCGCGCGACACGATCGCTGCGTATCTAGCTGCGACGACCGGTATACATTACGTACATGTACATGCCTAGATATGCGACACTAGCTGACTCGCACCGCATGACTTTCATTAATGCTTGATAAATTGGATCATACAAAACAAATTTTGGGGCAAATAGTTGACAGTGTGCATCTTTGAGAACTGTAAGTGAGTATGACTGCGAGTGTGAGCCCGTGAGGACATAGTGCATGTATTCCATGTAAAGCTCTTGTGAATTTGTGTCGGGTAACTCTGGTTTAATAGTGTACGGTCACTACGGGAGCGACCCGAGTTTAGACTTGTTTGACTCATGTCCAGATGTCGACATGTCGACATCGGCGTTAATTTTATTGCGACATGGCGACATAGATTTTCCATGCCGACACCAGCACTACTGGAGTGACTTTTGGCTCACTTCACAAAGCACAGATTATCATTGCAACACAGCCATGTTCATCTTCACACATCAAGGGCAGAATGAAAGGTAGAAATTTTTACTCATTTCATGCTCTGTGTGTGTTGTATTTTACGATATATGTTTGAAAACAAAGCTTGTGACATAATATAATGATGCTTATATTCCCAGGTTTTAGGTTTATTACCACCTACAAAGGAAAGGTCATTTAACAAAGAAAGATTAAAGTTTTAGTTTATTTTGGAAACTTTTAAGACCTGACAATGATTTATGACCAGGTAACATCAAAGGTACAGTAAATGATGTCAATTTGTCTCTTTGTTTATACTTTTAACTTCTCCACGATATGATACCAGTCAGTTATTTCCAGCATGTGGTTTTGATAATGGCAATAGTAGCCAATTATACTTTCCCAATTTTTTTTTTCACAAAGGAACATACAATCCTACGTAAATGTTACATTGCAACAAAGTTTTTTGTTTCTACAGTTTGGGAACAGAAAAATGCAGTGTAACACAAAACATTAAAAAATGAGATTTTGTATGAAATACTCTATGGTAAAAACATGTTCCAACTAAATAACCATCTTTATTCATTTCGCAAATATGAAAGATTACTGGAAGAGAGTAGAAAACATTTTTTCTCAAGGACATGCTTTCTACATCTATACAAATTGTACATAATATACTATAAGCCATACCATATCACAATACTTCATTGTATTCATATATTTTAAATGGAAGCGGTTTATTCTTTATCACACTGTACAAATAAAAGAGCTTAGGTCGCATGTAACTTATCAAAAGGAATAAACATGCATCACTTCTTTTTCAATTTTTTTTCCAACCCTGATGCATTTCTGCGGTTGATTAAAAGAAGAATGTAAATCTTCTACTCTAGAGTTTGGTGCTTTTTAATGAGATTGCAATCTCATATTTGTGGTTACCAAGCTAGGCTTAATTCTTTAATTCCTATAAGGGGAATTGATAGAAGACCAATTAACTTGAGAGAATGTATTAGGTATGAGGAGACATGATCTTTAAATGATTGATTTTTTAAAACACTCTACCTTATTTCCTTAAAGGTAGAAGATAGTTTTGGGAAGCTCTCAAAAACTTTTCGTGAGATTTCTTTGATTTTACCTAATAAATAGCAGGGTACTAACATAACTAAGATGCTGTGAAGTTTTTTCCTCCTCAAGTGAAATATTTATCGAATGAGAGGTGAAAAGTAATAAAAATCCCTGGCCCCAAAAAGAGGGGATGTAAATTCAAACAACGGCCACACACATTACGCACAAGGGGATTGCTGTGTGTTATAGAATACGCTACACATAGTGCGAAGCGCTGGGTTTATTGTGCGGGGAACCTTCGGGTGGATATGGTCTTCGCGTGAGGCAGTGAAAAGCCGTTACCAAGCGTTTCTTACAGATATTTACACTAAAATTTGTTCGAAATCGTGAATGGAATGTTAAATAATCTCGTACATGTGTCTTATGATAAAAGGAGAATAGTATGTGACTATGTTAGATAAGTTTCTTGCCAATATGTTTTTGCTACCGAGACTGTCTGTGACCTTTAAAGGGAAATCCAACCTTGATAGCAAGTTGCTTTGAAAGAAAGAGGAAAAATCAGAGAAGCAGATTGGTGAAAGTTTGAACAAAATCGGACAAGCAATAAAAAAGTTATGAATTTTTGAAAGTTGTAATCACTGTGCTTATGGGAATTTCAAATTGGCCGAATAGGTAATGTCACTATGATGTAGCTGTGGACAACTCCCCCATTCACTCTAACACACAAAATGACTAAAATGTCACTTTTTTTCGAAATGCATTACTCAGTAGAATCTTTTCGTTCATGAAGACCTATAACAATATGCTATCTCCAATATATTTTGAGTACAGCCCCGAGGGTAAAAGCGCCTCGAAGAAAACCGCAAATTAATGATATTTTTGTGTACGACAAATGGGAGAGTTGTCCACAAAAATGTCACAATTGACTCACCAAATTGCCAATTTGAGATTCGCATAGATGTAGTGATCTCATTTTTCAAACATCCATAACTTTCTTAGTCCTTGTCCGATTTCTTTCAAACTTTCACCATCCTTTTTTTCTTATTTTTCTGCTTTCACACAAATCCTTTTATTACCAAGGTTGGATTGCCCTTTAATAGTTATCCACTTCTGCAACTATTTAACAAATTATATCACCTCACTCTACTGGTACATGATTCATAATCATCTTTCAATACTCATTAAGCATTCATGTAAGACCGATTCAATTGAGAGAGTGTACTATGCATGAGGAGACATGATCCTGAGGTAAAGTGGTTTTCTACAATTCTTAAACTTATTCCCGTAATAGTTATCCACTTCTGCAACTATTTAACAAACTGTATCATCTCACTCTACTGGTACATGATTTATAATCATCTTTCATCTTTCAATATTCATTTAGCATTCCTGTAACATTTGTAACTTGAGAAAATGTACTATGCACGATCCTAAAGTAAGTGGTTTTCTTAAATTCTTCACCTTATTCTCTTTAAAGTTATCAGTTCAAGAGACAAGCCACTTTGGCCAATCAGAGCAGCACATAGGCAGAAATACAACATATGCCAGCAGAAGGGCATGGCTAAAGTGGCGTTAAGTTTGTCTTTTTGAAAGGGGCGTTGCAAAGCAAGTGATTACAAAAGGCATGATAGTAAAATGCCTTATGGCATAATGTGAGCCCTGCAAATGATGTGTGTTTTCATTTAAGGTAATTTTCTCTCTACTGCTTACTTGGTCTTGAAAAAAGACTAATAAAAACTTTAAAAACTATATTTGATTTTGTAGTTGCTAAGGTTTCAAAACATTTGAACCTCTATCAAAAGCAGTAGCTTGATCAAATACTGCAGTATAAGAGTTACTTTTTTTTAAAAAAACACAAAAAAAATCATTAAAATGCCTTCATGAACAGCACAGATCAGTGCCACGTTTCTCCAAAATATTTCTTTTTCAGGCAAAATCGACAACAATAACATAAAAAAGTGGAGACCATGCTTTGTATTCTCTGTTCTAATAAGATACCCTGGTGGGAAAGCTGCAACTACAATAGCCATCTACAACAGAAGTCAGTGGTGCAGAGTAGATAGCGTTTTAGTGCACAGTTGGTGGGTGTTGGACAGGCAGTCGCTATGGGTATATGCATGTTGAACTAGTACAGGTCATATATTGTATTGAGAAGCAGAGCAAGGATGTCACATTTACATACAGCTGTTAAAGGGATGGTTGGGGGCGTGGTCTATAGAGAGAATGGAACTTGCTGATGGGCTGAGTGATATGTACTATGAGTGTATGCATGTAGAACTAGTTAGGGTCATGCATTGTTGTGTAGTAGAGCAAAATTGTTACATAAACATGCAGTGCGACCTCGCTTATCCAGCCACGTTGGGACCAACACCAACCCGGAAATGTTATTTGGCAGAATATGAGAGCTATTTCTGTCAAATTCAGTACAGTTTACTTGCTGATATGATTGTTTTGGAGGAATGTACAAGTGTATGGCATGTTTATGCACTCACGTTTAGTGCGTGTGATAGTTGCATATTTACGGTACAGTACCGGTATGTATTGCTTTCTGCATGTGCTTGCTATGTGCTATGATGATAATCAATATGTACATCACTCAAGAAATATTGCAAGTTTTGAGTAAGTTTTGAGCGAGTCTTGAGTGGTATTTTCAGGTAGAAATGAATGAAAGAACAGTGTGCATACATGTGTACTGCAAAATTCCGTTCTGTCGATAGAGGGATCCATACATACCGATTTAGAGAGCTGAACATGGAAGTAATCAGCCTCCATTACTGGGGGTCATCAAGTATGCGAAATAATAGTTAAAATATTCCCACTTTAGTTCAGGGACAGCCACACATCTCTCTGATTACATAAGACACTGAATCATCTATTGTTATGCTCTTGGATGTCCTCCAGCTATGGTGGACAAAGAACTCCAGTGCTCCTAGAAACCATGGAAACCGAATCAGTCTACAACTGGTGGCAGGATAAATGAGGTTGGACTGTATGCGAAGAGGAAGCTTGGGGCGTGGTCTATACAGGGAATGTGATTGGCCAACAGGATGAGTGATGTGTATGTTTGTGGAGCGTGAAGGACAAATCATTGCATGCTAACCTGATTGTGTCAACGATCAGTTCTATGGGAAATCCTTTGATGGAAAAGGCATTAGCTTTTAACGGTTAACACTATGGAATGACAATGGCTGAGAGTTCACATAGCTTTACACTCCATCATTCAATAATCTCTATATGAATGTATAAACAGTACAATTCGTATACATAAATTGTATGGAGAAGAATGTCTCTCTGAGCACTTTTGTAATATATTTGATTTTAATCATAGAAATTCATTAATATCTAGCATGGCCTATGAGAGATATCTCTGAGATATTTATATTTCTACACATAGAACACCTTTTCCCCAACTATATTTGTCTTACTGGTCTGAAACTCATTCAAACAATTTGAATGATTCTGTTATTTGTCCTTAGACCAATCCTCTTTAGCCCCTCTATACTAATTTCACATGTCTGTTTTTAAATCTCTTTTTTTATTGAACTTGGAACATTTAGAAAGAATTTCTACTGCATTCTCTAAATGTCATGTTATCATGTTTTCATTTTATCTTGTTTTCTTACAGTACATATATATATATATATATATATATATATATATATAACTCTATTTCCGGCATTTAGGGGAATCCTTTTATCTCAGCCTATTGTTATCATTCGCCTTAACGCACGGTTGCTTTCGCCGTAACGTCGAATTTCTATTGTGACGGAATAAACCGCATTGATAGGATTCCCCCTAACGTAGGAAATAATCACTGTATATATTATATATATATATATATATATATATATATATATATATATATATATATATATATATATATATACTGTTTCAACAAACAATTATTTGAAAAAAAACAAAAAAATTACTACCATATGATCACCAGTCTCTTAGCAACCACGCACTATGGCTTCATTGTCGCAATGACTGCCTTCGACCTTGCGAGTCTCTTTAACATTATACAGGCCTCATGTGTAAAGGATAAAAAAAAGTTTTATGTTGTAGTATCTTATTTGCAGATTCATGAATCGAAAACAAAACCCTACAAAGGATGGTCACAGTATGATGCAAGAAAGATGCAAAGAGCAATATTGCTAGTTTTGTCTGTACATCGAAAATTACAATCAGATTTATCTGTATAAGAGTATCATATCATTTTGCTTAAAAGTGTTAACTTAAGAGAGTTAAATAGTGATTCTACATCCCAATCTTTTGGTTCTGCCTCTATGGAATAAAATTATGATTTTGAATAATTTGTCATTTTGCGTCTTTCCTGCATTTTACATGCCATCACGTTTTGCTAAGCTACCATAAGAAGTTATTCAATTGCTTGTTATGTTCCTTACTTGTTGAGGAAGGGTTCAATGAGGTTTGATGTTGGTGACACTCTTGGCTTGGGAGGGGTTAAGAATGTACCAAGATAGTTAGCCATGGTGGCAAAGCAAACACCTGTCACGTACGCATCGTACGCAGCCTCGTGGAACTTCTGATTCGTTGTGTAGTCTGTGAAGTTTGAGGGCGGTATCACTGTATGTAGAGATACACAACAAAAGTAGAAAGGGGGATATATTCCTTTACCATTTTATTATTCTATAATAGTGATACCATACAACCAAGGCTGTTGCAAGTGCATAACACCCTTGGACTTCAAGAAAGATATTACAATAACAAATTGTTCCTAATATGGGTAATAATAAGTTTTATATAAAGCGCCTTTCCAATTAAGTAACTGATCAAAGCGCTTTAGAGTGTATTATCAGCCAGGTCATTAGATTCATTTACGATTCTGCACTTATATAGTACTCATTCTCCACTCCACTTGGGAGCATTCCAGCCAGACACCTGTTTACAGATGCTCACAATGCTAAAAAAACACAATGACTTCCACTTCCTACCTGGTACCCATTTAACACCTGGGTGGAGAGGAGCAATGTAGATAAAATGCCTTGTACTTTTTATCCAGCCAATAGTGGCCAGCTTGGTAGTTGGATGACTGCAGACTTACCTATCTGTGGTCTCCTGAAAGGTTCTTCATCACATTTGCAGAGCACATCTGTTAGACCTGTCATTGGGAATAGTTCCTACAGAAGAGATACGTAATATTGTTGAGTAAGAAACTTAAATCAGCTTTCTAAGGAATAGATGCAGTAGTGAAAGATAATAATCAAATATACCTTGCACTGAGAGGCTCCAGCTGAAATTATTGATTCTCTGAGGTGACTGGCTTAGCACTATTTATATCCTACAAGAGTAAGTCCAGATAGTAACTATGCCAGTCACCGAAGAATCCTTAATTTCAACTAATGCCTCAAAAAGAGTGCCTGGTATATTTGATTTATATCCTACAAGTAAGTCCAAATAGATAAAGAATAAAAACTAAATGTAGAATCTAGACCTACATACACTGAGAGGCTCACGCACAAACATTATCGCCATATCGATATATCGATAGCTTCGAAATATCCAGAATCACAAAAAATTTACGTCAGAATATCAGTATAGCTTAAAATATTTGGAGGTCTGACATTACGCAATATCCATTTTTTTTTTCATGGTGAAAAAAAAGTCACGTGAGACATTCCTGGCCAATCTTTGCACAAAAATTTTGTGATGTAAGATATAACTATAAATCAAGCAGAAGTTGAAAAGGGGGAAGTCCATGGTATTTCTTCCTATTGTCCCTTACATTAACATGTATATAAACAGATGATAAAAAAAAAAGCTCACTAGCCAGTCTAAGGTAGCTTAGCGAAACGTTGTGGCACATAAAAACCCCAGAAAGATGCATATGACAAAATTATTGAAAATCAACATTTCATTTTATAGAGGCAGAACCAAAATATTAGAATGTAGAATTAGCACCTCTTTGAACACTTTTAAGCAAAATAATATGAAAACTTTTATTCAGATATGTCTGATTCTAATTTTAGAAGCACAGACAAAACTAGAAATTTTCCTCTTAGCGTCTTTCCCGCATCTTTATTTGCTATTGTGTTTCGCTTAACTATCAAAGAAAATACAATCATCAGGTATTCTAAACTCTTTGATGTGATAGGTAACTTATGAGACAAGCTACCTTGGACTTGCCCTACACTAAAAAAAAAAAAATGGTCTTCATGATGAAGCTTTTGATCGATATTACATATCCTTTGTTAATTTTGGTAAAGATTTCTTTGGACAACAGGTACAGAAGTAGGAATAAAATACATTTTTGAACGTTACTTCATACATCTGGAAGGTTGGGTCTCTTTAAAGAATGTCAAGATAGTTCCATATAAATTGGTTCCTTGAGATATTTCAAAATGTAACCATTATTCGATGTTGTGCATTCAAAATTTTTTTCTTCATAAACTAGATACTATCACTCTTATCTGAATAGTAAAAAGTACACACAAAAATATAAACACATATAAAATATAAAATTGTATTCAGACTTGACCCCATTGAATGAAATCTGTAGACTTTGTGTTTTAGATAAGATATTCATCATTCTACTTCAATAATTTACAATACAATCATAGGGCGGGACCGGAAATATGTGGTTAATAAATGGAATGTGTACAAAGATGATTTGCAAGCTATACCATTAAAGAACATGCATGGTTTTTGTTAGTAAAAGAAAAGTGAACATGTTTATCCTTGGTTCATGAAAGTTATCAGACATATGAATACATGTAAGTGATTGTGAAATAACTGAACATCATGCCCTATTTTTTACATATTATTCTTAAAACGAATTCTATTAATTTTATTAAAACTTACGCGTGTATTTTTTATCACAAAAAAACGTTGGGTGGCATTCTCTTCTTTGTTTTCTTATTTTTTCGTTCAAGTCATATCCAATCTTTTCTAAATAGTTTTAAATCTAGGCAAATGTAAGGAAAAAAGGTACTCATAAGTAATCATAACAAACCTTCCTCATCTACTCTTAAAATCTTACATCTATATAGTCTGATTTTCTGAACCAGTGTTTACATGCAAACAATGATACATACATGTACATTTTACCATTTCCACATACAACCTTTAATTTACAGATCATATTTTACAGCTTCTAAATTTAGACTTTTATGACTTCCAGGTAACATCTCCCTATAAAAGTCATAAATTAGGTGATTATTTACATTCATTTACTGGACCTCAATAGATGATCTGAAGCAAGTAATCAGACTTTAGTCAGACATCACGCAAAGCATGAACATTCTCATGCTCTTCAGTTTATGACAAACAATTTTTTAACCTCACAGCCAAAAAGACTCTTGTTCAAACAGAGCAAAGATGAAACTTGTATGAAACAGCCGCTAGATGGCGTAGTGATAGCGTCCGAGAAGATTAGTAAATGGCTCCTTGTCTCTGTTCATACATGTATGTTATCACTGAAGCATAGCATGGACTCAGTTGATGAGAAGGCACCGGTTCTTTTTTTTCTTCTTTCCCCATTTCATATTTCCATTTCTCCCATCCCCTAAACTTATGCTGCAGTGACTATGAAGGCTTGAATATCCCTGTATCCAGCTCTAAAAAACATGAAGAAGACTAACCTTGAAAGGTTGCGTATTAGCCATGACCTTGGTGTCCAGTAACCGTGAGAAGACACAACCAACCATTGACTTGAATTCACGCAGGGTCTGAAATAAAGAATAGTACAGGCATAAAAAGAGAGGCAATGAAAAGGAGGTCAAACAGAATTAAATGAAAAAAAGTAGAAGAAATTGGAAATGGAAACACAAAAAAACTTTTAAGAGGAGTAAGATAGAAGAAAGAAAGAAAGGCAAAAGAAAGGGGACAAAGCAACAAAAAAAAATATAATGAAATAAGAGTAATTGATGAGCATAGAGTAAAAAAAAAGAAAAAGAAAGTGTTCATGAGAGAGAGAGAGAGAGAGAGAGAGAGAGAGAGAGAGAGAGTGAAAGATATAGAAAGAACCAAAATATAAATAAATGAATAATTAAACTTAAATACACAAGTACATTTGTTTAAACTTGAGGGCTAGGCATTTACACTCAAATATATCCATTTAGGAATCCTTTTATTTTGCACAAAACTAAGAATTTTGACAATCAACCTAAAAATCAGAAGAGATTGGTAAACTTCGGAAAAAACACTTACAGAGCTAATTCACAATCATAATGTCATATTTTAAAGTCATACTAATAATGCTCAAAAACTAAAAGCCAAGAGAACATGTAACCAAACTAAACATAACTCTTGCAATCATTAATGGAGATGCAGTTTAATCTTTATCTAATAACATGATCTAAGATTTAACTCAAAAAGCCTTCAACTAAGGGATGATTCAAACAACTTGTAGCTACTATTGAAACACATGGTTATGAAAAGGGAGCATAATGCTAGCACTGAAAAAGAATTGCCAATTTGTAAAAGTACAGATTTACACTTACATCAGGGAGTGGGCCGGTGAACTGATGCATCATATGAATGACATCTAACATCATGTTGTGACCTACTACGACCTTGCCTGACTCAGAGATCATCTTCATGACTCGACAGATCCCTGACGCCTCGTCTACTTCATCCTGCAGTGAGTGAAAACCAAATTAAAGGCAAATGATTTGAAATTAGAAGAGTTGACTGTCTATGACATTAAAGGAGTGGCCTATGTTTATGTAATACACTATACTGCCTTAACTCTGTCAAAAAGAAGCAACTGTCATTTGAAATTAGTCAAAGATTAATGGAAAAACAATTTAAAACATACATTTTGGGGACAATAAGGACACATTGAGCATTTACTCATAAGACCTGTCCATGTTTGACATTGCAAGAAGAACTTAAGTGTTTGGAAAATATTCTGTGTACTTTTAAGGAGAAAAATATGAAATTTGCGCAGTTAGACTGTTGCTTCCTTTCATCAAAGTAGGGCAGTATATTAAGGTATCATGAAAGCAAATGAGGTACATGTATGTGCATTACAAGTAACATCTCTATTTCAGATGGAGGTGTGGCTGTAAAACACTCCTTGTTGTGGATATGTCAAAACAATTTACTTAAAAGGCAAAAACTTTATTTTCATTTTTAAAAAAGAAAGAAATTATAATTACTGATTTAAAAAAAAATAAACATATTATTTTTTAATAATTTCAGGGAACATTTTAAAAATCACCATTCTAAATAGCTTTTACTTAAGTATTAAAGTAATGAGTATCTTAAACAAAAATAAACTCTTCTGTAAAGGTTCATTGATAAGTAATTAATTACTTTTAAAAAAAAAAAAATAAAATATAAAGGTGCTGAATCCTCAAATAATCTTGGCCCCTTACTTAAAATTATGACGCAAACTCCTTTAAAGCCCAAATCAAGCTGCATCTTTTTGCCACCTACATGTATCAATGACATCCTCCCGACTAAAAATTGTGATATAACTTATGTCCTCCTGTAATGTATTTTTTGTTGTTCTTAGTATTGTTATTTTGTTTTATGTTCTGTATTTTGTAATACAACTTTTATTGCTTGTTTTATACTTTTCTACTTATTGTATGACCAAACTGTCATTTATGTTATGGATCCCCCTGCAACCTCAAGCCACTGGCTTTTCTAGGGTGTTAGATCCTCACACTTTTCGATATATATTAACTTGTGTGATTTTTATGAAATAAATCAAATGAATTGAAATGAATTGAATTCACATATGATGCAGTTTTCTGGAACATGTGTAGTAGTTGAAGTATGAAAGTCCTACATTTACTCACTTATCTGTGTGTTATAGGATACAGAAATGAGTGGTAGTTGAAGTATGAAGATCCTACATGTACTCACTTATCTGTGTTATAGGATACAGAAATGGGTAGTAGTTGAAATATGAAGGTCCTACATGTACTCACTTATCTGTGTTATAGTATACAGAAATGTGAAGCACATTATACTTTAACCCTCTGCCATATGTGAACGAGCCTTAATGAGTATCCTTTTCCATAAGATTATGAAACAACTATTTACCAATTCAGCCTGGAGTTTTTCTTGGGCCAACTTCTTTTTCTCTTCCTCTGTTACTCTTCTCACCACAATGAATCTTTCTTTCTGTAATTGGAATAGAATGAACATCACAAATAAACAAAAATATTTTGTAATGTAAGATTACGAAAAATCTATCTTCAGGAAATTTCATTATGAATAGTTACTGATACATACCCATATATGGCAAGTGGACAGTCTAAATCTTTTTAAAGCAGTCATTTTAAAAGTATTTCCATGTCCCTTAATTACAACAAAATCGTGTTTATTTCATTCATTGAACTTTATGTTGAGTGTTTCAATTTCTAATACATTCATATAATGGTATATTTACAACATGTTAAATCACTCACTTTGTCTTCTGATGTGTGTGTGTCTAAGTGAAGCCCAGATGGATACCTGAATATTCCAGAGAAATGTTTACACAGATTAGATCAGGTAGACAAATCTAACACATCATACATATAACAGGTTAAAGGGTACCAATCACCAAAAATATTTTGCTCTCTAATGTTAGGGGATTCATGTCGTTATACTATATTCAAAATATGGGCTTCAAATATTAATTCTATAAAGAGATATTGCAATTTTAATTACACTCTCTATAAGCGTAAAACCTACTCGTGAGAAGACTACTCGACGCACTCATACGCGCTTGCCATGATAAGGGCTCGCGCAGAACCAAACTCGAAGTTTGGTTCCGCGCGAGCATTTTCATGTTATCCTTTATTTCCTTCATACTCTTTACCTGTTGACCGATAGAATTCCAGATAAAGTGCTTCGAGATTGATTTTATATTTTCTAGCTGTACACAAATTATTTTTTTAGGTGATTGGTACACTTTAAAGGAGAATTAACCCCAGAATATAAATGTACTTATGTTCAAAGGTGTATTATATTCTTAATCATTGGCCTGTATCACTTTAGAAATAGAATATCAGAAAAGGGTTTAAATCAAGACGTTCTAGCACACGTTATCATCTGCTAACACTTTACATGGGGGATGCCATTTTCTTGATGATATAGAGTTGTACATGAACCATAGGAAACTGTTCTGGTCAAGAAGATATTTTTAATTTTAGAGCTAATTGCTGCTCTTCATTACAAAAAAATCCCCATATATGATGGAAAATATATAACAGGTGTATACATATATTCTAAAATTTGAAATTCATTGATTTCTTTTTAAATTCTTTGGTTTTGCTGAATAGAAATCAATTTCTTGGGCTTGCCTGGCAGAGCAGAACATAATTTATACAATGCAAATTCTGAATATTGAAGTCCATTTTCTCAAAGCAGGTGAATGCATAGTTTGTCACTATTGACGCTCGGGAAGTTATCATCCATGAATTTGAATTAATTTGCTCCGTCGCGTACGTCATTGTATCAAGAAAATAGATTTCTGTTTAGTAAAATAGTAATTTTCAAAGAAATATAGAACACATTTTCGTTGCCAGAATATATGTATATATCCAGGGCTCGACACTAGCGGAGGTCCGGAGGTCAAAGTCCCCCAAAATGATGTGTTGGACCACCAAATTTAAAAAAAAACAAGGAAATGGAGGTCACATGGTGACCACCAAAAATTTTAAATCGCCGATCCCCTCCCAAATCGAGAAAAGAGCTCAACGCGATGTTCAAATGCGTCACACATTTTCACAAAACATTCGCGTGTTGAAGATAAACAGCGAGTGCTAGTGATGTGCATGTACATGTACTGTGTGACATGATTGTTCAAATTAAATTTTGAAATCTTGCATTTAATTTGAACATAAAGTCTGCCATGTAAAAGTTGGTTAGACATTTCAAAAAATTGGCTTAAATTTCACTTTAATTATAGCTCAAAGCTGAAGCCTCATGCCACAATTCGATCTCTAGTAATACACATTTGTATTATTTTATTTAATTTGATTTTTTGTTAGATTCCTATTTCAAAAAGTTGGTTTTGGTGTCAAAATATTGAATTTCTCTGAATATCCTTCCTTCTCAAACACTTTTAAGTCACGTGACTCAAATTCGCGATCGCGATAGCAGATTTTTGCGATCGCGATCACAAACATTAGTCATGTGACTATACATGTACTTGAGAATGAAGAATAATTGAAGAAATTCAATAATTTGACACCAAATCTGAACTATTGCAACAGAAATTCAATAAAAAATCATATTAAATGAAAGAATATAAATGTCTTCTAATGGAGAATGAATTAAGGCATAACATTTTAGCTCTGACTGAGCTAGAATAAAAGTGAAATTCAAGTCAATTTTTGAAGTGTCTAACCAACTTTTATGTAGCAGAATTTATGTACATTAAGTGCTAGCATTTTATAAGAGCAGATTAAGGTGAAAATTTATGCTTCAATCATCATCACCTCCCTGAACATAGCGATCTGAGGTCCGGTTTCTCAGGCTTCACTTTTTTTTTGCGGCGCAAATTAGTGCAGTCGTTAATCAAATGGGAATATTTTCGCGAGCTGTGAAATTCGCATCCCAACATCAACTCGCAAAATCCGCGAAAATTACGGCTTTTACATACAGTATGTGAAAGTGAAAGGTCAAGCACATGTTATGAAATTGAAAACAATACCGCAAACAAATAATTCTAAACGTTTGAAAAAAAATCTTATTTATTTTATTATTTAATGTGGACCTCCAAAATTGAGTGTGGTCCACCAAAAATGAAAATAAGTCAAATTTGGAGGACCAACTGGACCACCAAAATTTTCAGTCAGTGTCGAGCCCTGATATATCTGTTAAATATTTTAAATCTCAAATGGGATTTTGTATCAGGAAGAAAGACAATTTTGCATTCGGATTAAAAATATCTTTGTGTACACTTCAAGAAAATGGTAGCCCCCTTGTATCGCTGGCGGACGATAAATTTTGCTGAGAAAATCTTGATTTATACCCATCTCGTATATTTTAATGCAAGACTACGTAGGACAACAGGAAGGAATAGATTACATCTTTGAATATAAGCACATTTATATTTTGAGGTTAATTCCCCTTTAACGACCTCTGGTACAACAAGCTGAGATAGGTAGGTAGGTAGGTTCATTTATTGTCCATTGATATAATATGGAAATTTGTTGTATTTACATGGTAAAGGTTACAAACATAAACAAATACATCTATGCATCCATAAACATTAACATAAAAATAAATACATACATCAATATTATATAACTATACTGAATGGGGAGTATCAGGAAAAAAACTTGAGGAATATACTAATTCATTTGATGATAGTGAACTATTAAATAAATAACATATTAAAAAAAAAAAAAAAAATTGAATTCTACATGCAGAAAGTGTTTGTGCCTAATGGGATGATTATTAAACCAGACTTTAGTCATTATGATAACCTGTTGTAAAAAAAAAAGATAAAGAAGAACTCTCAATTTCATGCTACGAGAATGAATGCAACTTGAACTAGCACATCAATGATGTGGTGCTCATCCGGCATGCAGCAAAGAAATTGATGCAATTTGTACTTTGAACACAGTAGACATTGTAATGAATCGATGAAATGTACATGTATTGGTTACATGCATGTACAGATGATGAAGTGCCTATTGCAGATCTGGCTAAATGTGGTTTTGGAAGGAGACAGTGACTATTTTCTAGACAAAATTTTAAAATTCCGAGTAGAAGTTTAATAAACCTCATGAAAGTCTTTCAAATGGAACAAAAAAAAAAATCGAAATCGGTCAATAAATGAGGAAGAAGAAGCCATTTTTGTGATCTTTTTGATAAATTTCGCATAAATTAGCATAAATAATTTTCTAGACACAATTTCAAATTTCCGAGTAGAAGTTCAATGAACCTCATGAAAGTCTTTCAGATGGAAAAAAAAAATCGAAATCGGTCAATAAATGAGGAAGAAGAAGCAATTTTTGTGATTTTTGAATAAATATCACATAAATTAGCATAATTAATTTTGTAGACAAAATTTCAAAATTCTGTGTAGAAGTTCAATGAACCTCATGAAAGTCTTTCAGATGGAACAAAAAAAAATCGAAATCGGTCAATAAATGAGGAAGGAGAAGCAATTTTTGTGATTTTTGAGAAATGCGCATAAATTAGCATATTTAATGAGTTTCAAAATTCTGTGTAGAATTTTCGAATCCCCCACCTAGTGCTATCATATAAAGCAAACGGAATTAAAATCGGGTAAGAAATGGCGAAGAAGAAGCATTTTGAAATTGTGGACGGATGACAGACGAAGGACGGACGGACGGACGGACGGACGGACGGACGGACGGACGGACGGACGGACGGATGACGGACGGACGGACGGACGACGGACGCCTCGCCACGGCATAAGCTCATCTGGCCCATTCGGGCCGGATGAGCTAAAAATTGAACATAATTGATCAGAATCACATATTTAGGATATATGCAAGTGATTTTTCTTTTGTTGCCTTTATTTGCAATTCTTCATGCAAGAGGCTGCACCCTGTAAAGAAGAAGTCTCAATTTCATGCTACGATTCCTATTAACGCTGACTAATAATTGTACTAGTTTAACAATATACTAGTTTAATATGTATACCAGATCTATGCACCCATGTTGAATCACTAGTCTCAGATTCTGGGTATAAGCATTATGCTAACCTTCGTTATGTTGGTACTGATCTAAAATCCATAATCACAGTAACAGTATGTTGCAGAAATTATGTTTGCCACTGAGAAATAAAGTATATATCTTGTCAAACAAAGAGATAATGCTTTTTTAAACAAAAGTTCATAAAGGTTTTCTTGCAATAAAATAGCTACAGTCAAACCTGCTTTAGCGACCACCTGTATAGAAAGACCACCTGTCTATAATGACCACAATTTTTGTTTCCCTTGAACAGTGTTTCCCATTGAAATGTGTATTGAAGGAACCTGTACATAGACCACCTGCTCATAAAGACCACTTTTCTTGTCTCCCTTGAGCTGTCTTCATATACAGGTTTCACTGTATTTTGAAAAGGACGTTTCCATATAATGATTGTAAGTATATCAAATAATGGTATTACCTTGATTTGATTGTTTGGTAGACTAGTTTCCTTTGGTACCTGAAAATAACACATGAAGATATAAGTAATTAACATTTACAGTGGAAACTCACTATAACAAGGTCCTTGGGACCAGGAAAATTACCTTGTTATATTAGGAATCTCCTTATATCAGAGTAAAAAAACCCAAAAGAACATAAAGACCAGGGACCAGCAAACTTACCTTGTTATATATATCAGGAATCTCGTTTTATCGGAGCTCTTTATACCAAGTTTCCACAGTATAACCTTTTCATCTTGTACAGTGGGAAATGAATAAAACACACAGTTGCTGTCCAAATTCCATCATCAAAGCATGTTTTAAAGAAAAATCATCATCAAATTATTTCTTGAATAATGACATATGTTTTAGGCTATACCACATTCTTACTGTGCCCTTTAACCAGGGAAATACAGATATTTCAGTTTGCTCAAGTTTACAGAATCTGTAGAGAAGGATTTAATATGGTTGATTTAGTATTAGCAATCAGTGACATACCCTGTGCATGGTTCTAGTTTGAGTTCCTCTGCACTACCAGCTGAAAACTCTCCTACTCTCTTGCTGAAAATATGAAAAATAAAAGAAATCAAAATTGTAACTGAAAAAAAAAATCAATGTAGCATCCAAATCATAGAGTACTCAGCACAGCACTTCTTAAAGGCAATTTATGCAAACATGTTGCTTTATAGTCACTTTCTTCATACTATTTCCACATTTTGTGGTGAGGGTGTTTCTTAAACTTACAAAGCATGTTTTGTAGGTATTTTTCAGGGTTACACCATGCATTCAGGATTACACTCTGAAAACTTCACAATTTGGTTTCTCTAACATGAAAAGTATTACTGATGCTTCACTAAAGAGAATGTTTTGTTACAAAAACTTTTCCATTGGTTCCCATTGGATTTGAACTCTTCACATTCCCAACAATGCTTTGAGTATTCTACTTTTCCTTTTTAAAATATCTTTTACACAGATGACAATTATCACAAAGGCCTACATTTTCAACACTTATGGTGAAAAATCAATAGATAATTAAGTAGTGCAATTCTTTCAAAATGTTGTCAATGAATACTTGTAGTGAGATATAACAATAGTTCTTTTCCAGCCAGACATTTATTTCATATCTAATACTGTTCTGACAATTCCATAATGTATCATACTTGACATTTTTGTGACCTGCACAACACTAACGACACAGGTTTATTTTCAGTTTAATTCATTAATAAATGTCTCTATATGGTGATTGATCAATATCTATTTCTGATACCACGACACAATGACCAAACAACAACATTATGCTGGAAAATGTTGTTTAATGTCCTGTTGAAATAACATGCAAGAGACACCTTTTACATTACATGAGAGCATGGCATAGACATGCATAATTATCAATTGTATTTGGGGGGGGGGGGGGGGAATGATCTGTTCATCATCACCCCGTATAAATGTATAACATATGCATGTCTACACAACAGCATAGTTTGCAAAGAAGGAACCAAATCTTATCGTTTCCTGTCTTAGACTTACCAAACATCATCTATAAATGGTTTGTGTTCTTCTGGAATGTCCACTGGTCTCTTGGCCACCGAAGGAGAGCTAAAATTAGGGCTAGCATCTGAAAGGAGACTAGAATTACCCTCATACTGAGCATGCCTTTGCTGGACCATCTCCTTCACCCTCATGTTGTCTACTGCCGTCAAGTAGCCAATACCTGAAACACAGTACAATTAACACATCCAAAAATGAAATTGACAACATTTGTGACCCTCCACCACAAAACGACCAATAAGTCAGAAATTTGGGTTTTTTAAATTTTAGCACAGCTTAAAAGCTTAGATTCTAAGCTTTAAAATGATATATAACTTGTCTTGTATAGACTAAGCAAACCTTTGTAAAATACAATGAGAATGTCAGGGTGTCAGACAGGCTAATGACCAAACAATAGAGAAAATGGGCTCTAAAGGAGAGTGACCATTAAGAGCACCTAATCTGTGTCCTATTGTTTGTTGCACAAAAGGTTCAGTAAAAACTCCCTAGCCTACACTGTGAAGTACTGATTGGATTGGGTTGAAACTTTCCATACCTTTAGAATAGATATATTTCTTTCTTTCTGTAGATTATGAATATCAGAAACTGCATAGTTTTTGAGCTATACGAGAAAAGCGATGCGAAGTACGATCCCAGCAAACTGACACACAAAGTTTGAATGTCTAGGAAAAAATTGTCATTTTGAATGAGAGTAAAAACATATTTCAACATGGTATTTTACCCTGAAATTTTGTCAGATGGTAGACTAATACATTAACTTTCTTAAAATGCCAAAAACTTAAAATAGAAAATTCCACCCCAAAACAACCCTTTTCAGCTGTTTACTCTAAAACTCCCATTGCGACTTATTGGTCGTTTTGTGGTGGAGGGTCACATTTTGGTGACACGACATTTGCTCCTGCGACATTTGCTCCTCCGTCTATATCTCGAAAGGTCAATGGTTAAGGTCAAGGTCATGATTTGGTTTTTTGTTAAGGACAATGTGAAGATTAGGGTTAGTGTTAGGCTTAGGGTTAGGTTTAGGTTTAGGTTTAGGATTAACATGACAAAGTCAGACCGGAGCAATTTTCGCAGGAGCAAATGTCATGGAACCCACATTTTCTCTTTTTTTCATAGTTGAATTCTATCCAAGAAAAGATCTTTTATCAGCTTTGCCTCTTGAAATTTGCAAGATCTATAGGTCTCTTTCATTTTTATAACACTTATAACTTCAGCCCACAGTGTAATAAGACAGGAAAAAAATATACTTGGAAGTAACTCATGTCATATAATTCATATAGTTTTTCAGTTTACTACATTGCATTTCCTTTTTCCAATTATTTGTGCCTACCACTGTACACAGGGTCATACATGTATATCATCTTACAAGTTCCGCCAAATAATAATAATAATATTAAGAAATAAAATTGTTAAAGACTGACCTTTGTAGAAGAGTTTGTTGAAATCAAAGCCATGAGAAACAAGAAAATCAATACTGGAACTCTGGAAAGATGAAAAAAGTACAATTCAAGAGTCACATTTACATCACAAATATTTATCAACACTTAAACAATAAATTCAAAACAGAAGCTCCAGCTATTTCAAAAGCAAGAATTGTCAAACATCCACATCAAATTTTTTTTGATTATGTCATCAACTACATCAAATATTATAGATGATTGTATCAAATTGATAGCCTTTAGAGATCAGATTAAACATGTTAATTATATTGATTGATCCATTACACTTGTTAATAGATAGGACAAAAAATGGAAAATTCCTTGGGCTTGCTATTTATAGAACTAAGAATTTAACACTTAACACCTGTATACATGTATGATTATCACTATCAATTTGAAGGGGAAAAAATCAAGATATAAAAAAGAATGTATAGTTTGATAATATTTGTTGAATACCTGACATAAAAATCTCTGATCTGGAGCAGCACGCATAGAAGGTCTTGGAAAGACATAGAAGTTGAAAGGATACGCCACATATCCATACCTAACAAGCAATAGACAATTAAATACATTTATTTAAAGACTCAAAATAATGATATACATTTGCCACACAGAGTTGGTAGAAAATGTATAATATCTGACAAATGAGCAAAGATAGATGTAGAAATCAAGCTACTAGTCCCAACCATATTTTAACTAAGTACTAGAACATAAGGTGTACACTGAGCTTTTCAGTGAATGTAGTTTCAAATTTTGGTTAGTTTGTTCATATCTCACTGGTCCATCAAAAGCCTGTTTCTCTCAAAATAAAATTCTATTAAATAAAGATTTGCTTTCACTTTAAGAGATATTGTTTTCCAAACCCTTAAAATGAAGTGAATAAAGTGATCTTACCCTTTCTTTTGTTTCTCATATTTGAATATGCAGACACCAAGCTGAATCAATAGAAAGTCACAGCAATTCTGGAACAAAAAAGAACAAAACAAACAAAAATTCTTCTTGTTGAAAACTTTATTGTATGGAGGCCACATCCAACATTTTGGACAAACTCTGGTATGTTCCCTAGATAACATAAACCCTCTCATAACCAAGGCGTCTGTTGCATTTTGAAGGATGCGGGCTAACTCGGCACTAGGGCGAACTCGGCCTTGGCGGAAAATCACGGCTGAGTGAGCCCAGAGATTTAAATTGATTGCAAACACTTGTGTTGAATTTCGCATTAATTACACATTTCAAAACACTTAAATCCAAATTATTTGATATCAATGTGTAAAATGATTATCAAAGAAGCAATGTTCAAAATTTCAAGAAGTAAAATTATACAAAACATGAAATTTAAGGCTAAAAAAGGGTACGGTGCGTAGCGTGGACTTCAACTCTTGAAACATAATCACCGCGCAGTGCCGAGTTCGCCCTAGTGCCGAGTTAGCCCGACCCCATTTTGAAAAGGAAAGTCTTACGTATTTTAAACCACTGGATTATGAATTTACTTTCTCTCACCTCTTTGAGATGTTGGTACCTCTCTTCTGGAGTATCAAAGACATTGGGATTGGAGCCACTATGAAGTCCTGTAAATTCCCCATCGATGGCTACAAAAGAGCAGTGATCTAGCGCTGAGCTCATTAACTTCAGTGCTTCATTGATATCTAGAATACAAAAAGAATTATTTAGAAATTGAAAATAACAACTCATGAAAGTGTATCAAATACCTTGAGTCAGGTTGAGATAACTGCTGGAGATGTGTTTAAACTGTTGTCAAATCTTAAGCCCAATAAATCTCCAGGGCCAGACAATCTACATCCCTATCCTTTGAGAGAATTAGCCAATGTGTTAGCACTGCTGATATCCTTACTCTTTCAAAAAAGCATGGAAAGCGAACAGCTATCATTAGATTGGAAGTCTGCTAATGTGTCATCTATTTTTAAGAAAGGTATTAAGACAGACAGTAAAAACTATAGACCAGTTAGTTTAACATATATTGTTTGTAAAGTCATGGAAAATCTCATTCGTAACAGAGTTGTGTGACCACTAGTGCTGGTATCGGCATGGAAAATCTATGTCGCCATGTCGCAATAAAATTAACGCCGATGTCGACATGTCTCGACATCTGGACATGAGTCAAACAAGTCTAAACTCGGGTCGCTCCCGTAGTGACCGTACACTATTAAACCAGAGTTACCCGACACAAATTCACAAGAGCTTTACATGGAATACATGCACTATGTCCTCACGGGCTCACACTCGCAGTCATACTCACTTACAGTTCTCAAAGATGCACACTGTCAACTATTTGCCCCAAAATTTGTTTTGTATGATCCAATTTATCAAGCATTAATGAAAGTCATGCGGTGCGAGTCAGCTAGTGTCGCATATCTAGGCATGTACATGTACGTAATGTATACCGGTCGTCGCAGCTACATGTAGATACGCAGCGATCGTGTCGCGCGCGCGCGCTGCTAATGCGTATGTGAAACAAATCACGTACGCGCGGACGACGCCTCGGCGAGGTACATGTAAAAAGACCCATTTTATGTCGCCATCGGAGCATGCGTGTCGACATGTCGGCAAAGTCTAAAACCAGTACTTTTGTCGCCATAGTGGCGACATCAGGCGTGTCGATACCAGCACTAGTGACCACCTTACAAGTAATAATTTAATTTCCATGCATCAGCATGGCTTTGTTCATTTGTTGCTGGCCGATCTTGTGTCACAAACCCGCTAGAGGTACTTGATGATTGGACATGAGTGTTGGATGAGGGTGGTACAATTGATGCCATATATATGGACCTTATGAAAGCATTCGATACTGTCCCTCACCAACGTCTCCTTGTAAAGTTGAAATCCTTCGGTATTTGTGGAAACCTTTTTTCATGGCTGAAGTCTTTTCTGACTGGTAGGCGGCAAAGGGTAGTGGTTGGTGGAAAGGAGTCCTCTGGGAGAAGTATTGAGTGGTGTGCCGCAAGGCAGTGGGTTGGGTTGGTTCCGACCCTTTTTAAAATCTTTGTTAACGATCTCCCAGATGTAGTTAAGTCAAATATCATTATGTTCGCTGACGATACAAAATTGTATGTACACTCAGATACAAGAGATTCTGTTGTGTAACTTCAAAGTGATTTATCTAAAATGGAAGAATGGGCCGCAAAGTGGCAGCTTCGTTTTCATCCTGAGCAGTGCACTGTTTTTAGGCTTGGGAAACAAGACACATGTAAGATCCTTCAGTCTCTATGTCCAGAGGTCAGTGGAGCCAGACGTAGTCTCAGTGGAACAAGCGACGATACAGAGAGACTGAAGCTTTTGGTTTAGCTCCAAATCTGCTTTTTTCTAGCATTAACAATTTCATGGACTGGTTGACATAGAATTCATCAAAAAGGGAATTTTGTTGTTGTTGTTGTTGCATTCTCACAAATTTGAGATCGATTCATTGATATCATTTGTCATGTTCATCAGGCCCAACAGAATTTGAAAAGCTTCACAGCTTCAGTCATGTCAGTCAACTTCGCGCCATCCAATTTTATTGCAATAGGTTGACACAAACACACATGAAAGTTGGCCGTGTTTCCCTTTTACTTAGCGTTCATCATTTTGATTTGAGAAATGATCAAATGACTTCATATTGATTACAATCATGAATCACAGACAGTCTCAATCTTAAAGGGCAATCCAACCTTGGTAATGAGTTGATTTGTGTGAAAGCAGAAAAATAAGAAAAACAGGATGGTGAAAGTTTGAAAGAAATCTGACAAGGAATAAGAAAGTTATGGATGTTTGAAAAATGAGATCACTACCAGACTACATCTATGCGAATCTCAAATTGGCAATTTGGTGATTCGATTGTGACATTTTTGTGGACAACTCTCCCATTTGTCGTACACAAAAATATCCTTAATTTGCGGTTTTCTTCGAGGCACTTTTACCCTCGGGGCAGTACTCGAAATATATTGGAGATAGCATATTGTTATAGGTCCTCATGAAAGAAAAATATCCTACTGAGTAATACATTTTGAAAAAAGTGACATTTTAGTCATTTTGTGTGTTGGAGCGAATGGGGGAGTTGTCCACAGCTACAAGCCTACATCACAGTGACATTACCTATTCGGCCAATTTGAAATTCCCATATGTATAGTGATTACAACTTTCAAAAAATCATAACTTTCTTATTGCTTGTCCGATTTCGTTCAAACTTTCACCAATCTGCTTCTCTGATTTTTCCTCTTTCTTTCAAAGCAACTTGCTATGAAGGTTGGATTTCCCTTTAATCTCATTTTTTGCCACACAGCCCCCAGCAGCACCTGACAATGTGTCATAACTTTGTTCACATAATGTGACCTTTTGTCATGTTTGTGTATTTTTAACTTTCTAATAAGCTAATTATTCTACAAAAAATAATACTCCCCAATGAGAAAGAAACCGTCATGAGTCAAGTCATGGTGACAGCACTCACTACCACCATGAGTCCATGACTACGGCACCTCACACAAGTCAGCTCCGCTCCGCTCATCACCGCTCAACTTACTATACCGTACTGACTACTGTACATAATAATATACCGGTACACAGACATAACAGACAATCCTAGATTAACTTTAATAAATTTCACTTTTATTAGTTATTAGGATACTATGCAGTTTACAGATGAGTAAGCTATATGAATTCTAGATTTACTTACTATCGATGGTCACTTCCATCTTCACTCAAACTGAGAGAAAGGTTGCTCAAGAAAAAAATGATGAGAGTTTCAACCAAACGAGCCTCTGTTTTAACTTTGGCGGCCTTGCGCAATAGATATGAACTGAAGTTAGCGAAAATTAGTAACCGATCGCGTAAAGTTGACCCTTATAGTCTGCGGACGCGGACACAGGCTCTGTTTTTTTTTTTTTTTTTTTTTAATTTTTATAATGGTTTATTAAAACTTTGCAAAGTTGTAGCCCGAAGGCTAAAATAAATTGCAATAACAGGATACATAATTAACAACAATACATTATGCATATAAATCCATATAATAGAACTAAAACAAAATAACACGTATTCAAAATTGGGTACTTAAAAATGCTATATAGGTAACTGATAATAAATACATATATTAACATAATACAATAAGAATGAATTTATAAGGAACTATATACACAGACATCAAAAGAAATAATGAACTATGGGGAAATTATGAACAAACATAAGAAACATATACCGAACCTCAAAGGAAGGAAACACACTCTGACATAAAGAAATAAAGGGAGTACCAGGCAACAACAAAATAACAATCAAATTAATCTTAATGAAATTGAATTGAAGCAAATAATAGGGCTTACGGATAATAAATGGAAAGGGGATAAAATTTGGCGATCTAACGCAGCATTTCAGCATACATAATTATCTTAAACTATTTAGAATTAAAAAGATGTACAAGATATGGAATGGTACTATTCTTCATTCTAGTGGTTTTGCTTTTGATTTCTGTCAGTTTTTTGGGGTACCTCAATGACTTCCTTTGCGGGGATGGGGGAAAATATTCTTGGAACTGATTGGTATTTGTAAGTGTTTTTTCCATAAAGGAGAGGCACAAATTCTCTCTCCGTTCACTGAGCTTAGTCAGATTAGACAAAGTTCTGTAGTTGAAACAGGCCAAATTTGATCGCCCCCTCCTCCTTTCCTTTCCTTTTTCGCCCTACCTCAACATTTTTGTCATTTTGTTATTTTTGTTCTAAAATGAAATAAATAATAATCTGAGAATATCTAGATAATGAGGTAACAAACTTGAATTAACTTGGTAGTATATAGGCCTAATTAATGCATTTTCTTTGAGCCTTTAAAATCAACTAATTTGGTACAAAATGAAATTCAAATAAGAAAATTTGAGTGAAAATTAACCAAATAACATTTCTGGGTATAGGAAAAATATCAGATATCAAATAACATGAAACTCCCTCCTTCTCAACTTTAGACAAATGATGTGCTTGGGGCTGCAGCGGCAGCCCCCCCCCCCCCCCCCCCCCCCCCTATGATAGACACGTTTCATGAAATCTTGGGAAAAGGGTTCGAAAATTGTCATTAATGAGTGAAATCAAATCAGCCCTACTTTCAAAAACGCTCCGCGGCCCCTGTTTATAACAAAATTCTAAACTGGTTTAAAGGAGTTTTGTGACATTAACGCGAATTCGCCAATTTGTTAAATAATCAAATAAAACGACTTTGTTACATTCTAGCAATGAAGACAGAAGCACAAGCAATTATAAATGAGTCGCTTACTTCAGTTGATAAATTTAATAACTCCGTACGCCGTAGTACGCTTTCTCGGTTAGTGTGCAAATCTGAAGCGTGTCCTGTTGTTTTGAGAGGTATGGGGTCATTGAAATTATCATTATTTTCTCCCCTTATCGAGTACTTATATGTGCTGTATTTTAAGTACAACATAGTGCAACGTATGCTCTCAAAATCGTCATTTTTTTCATGTTTTGCCTGTAGTGTAGTCCCATCTGCTGATTTACTTGCTGGTAGATGTGGCATGAGAAACGTGCGCCAGGGGCGACGCTATTTTTCTATCTACCTAAGATAAGAATACGAAGTAACGTTTTAAAAACCGTGTGAATAGATTGATTATCATATTCAAAATTAAATCGGCAAACCCGGAGAATAGGGGACCAGACACGCATCTCTTGACGGAATAAACCATATTGTCACACACAGTATTGAATACAGTACGTGCGTCTGGTGACTGGTCCCCTATTCTCCGGGTTTGCCATTGAGTCTTCAGGAGTTCAGCATTGTTTTATTGTTACTTTATAATCCTGACTAACTTACTGTGTCACTTACATCTTATCTCAAAAGTGTCTCTACCATTGTCTACGACGTACGCGTACGACTGATAATTTTGCAGCACTTATGTTTTAAATTTGTTAATAAGGAATAAAAGTGGAAAGTGCTTTTCTGAATTTCTCTCTAGAGATAGGGCAAGGCTGCAATATATACTACTGTTCTTCAACTTTCTGCTCAGACATCTAAATCTATACCTGTTTTTTGTGTAAACCTAATGGCTAACTAGGTCTAGTAACAGAGCTAGACACTCTGGGTTGTTTTTTTTTATAATGGTGATAAATAGAATTTGTGGTAGTTTACCCAACACTTACTGACTTTTTCTCACAGGCTCATCAATCATTTCTTCTCCAGATGTCCTTCTCTAGTAGTATCAACAACTGTTGATAAACATGGATGAGGAATCTAAGATCACTCTGACAGCAACAAACAAACGAGAATGGCCAAACTCTACTCTTAAGTCGCTGAACACATTCCGTCAATCTGAACACTCCCTGTGTGATGTCTTCATCTGTGGGGAGGATTCATCGGACCCAATCCCTGCCCAGCGATGTGTGCTTGCTGCCAACAGTGTCTACTTCCATGCCATGTTCACATCTGGGCTTGCAGAAAGTAAACTGGACCATAGGGAGATCTCAATCCAAGGTGTAGATACAGACACTCTGTCCCTCATTGTGGAGTTCCTCTATGTAGGAAGCTGTCGTCTACCGAGTGGTACCATGCACAGAGTAATGGACCTTCTTGCTGCTTCTACCATGCTCCAGGTTGATGAGCTTTCCCATGCATGCAGTATCTACCTTGAGAAGTGCTTGGATTCGGACAGTGCACTAGGTAATGCTAAGTTTACAACTTTACATTATGCTCCCGGCGGCCATGGCAGTCACGTTTCAGGCCAACGTGGACAACGCGGGGGGATGGGATAGGCATAAGTGACAGGCCATAATTGCAGTGGATGCAGGGCCAGATTGTTATATTGTCAAAAAACTTGCAACAGCAGTCACGGTGCGGATGAGAAATCTAGTAGGCCGTAGTAAAACGGGGTGAACGCAACAAAATGTGACAGTAGGTAATAGGCTGTAACAAAACTTGGAGGTGGTCTATTGTGGGACGGGAAGCATGTGTCTTCCCTGGCATCTCACGGTCCTTTCAAGTTTTGTCACGTTCTGTTGTGTTTAGTGCGCGTTTTGTCACGGGCTCCATGGTTACTGAACGTTTTGTCCCGTTTTGTCACGGTTCTCACGACAAGCTAAGGGGTATGGTAGCCGTTTTCTCACGTTCAATCACGGCGCATCCTGGCATATAATATGGTGTGTTGCATTCTTATACGGTCTGACATGGCGCGCATGGTCTGGGAGGGAATGCAGAAAAGCTGGGCCCGGCAGGGGAGCTTCATTCCAGTCTGAGCAATCAACAACGTCGAAGTCTCAGGATACAATGATCACTATTGCTTAGGAGGCCTTCTTTTTATATCATGGGCACAAACGTGCTCCAAAGCTGCCCAGCATCCACGTTTCATCCATAGAAAGCCTTGACAGAACGTGAAAAACCTGTCAGACCTTGATCAGAACGTGAGAAACATGAGGGACCCCATCAGAACGTGACAGGCTTGGAGGGAACGTACTGGCATCCGTGGTAGACCGCGGGCCAAACCGTAGTGCGCCTTTGAGCCTCCGGGACTCAGCAGCCCCTTCCCCCCCGCGGCCGGTCACAGATACCGTGATAGACCTAACAAAACTTGAATATGGAGAAAAAAATGGCCAAAATCCCATGGCGCACTACGTTTCTGGCATACGGTTCTGCTGTAAGTGGCCGCCGAGAACATAATGTAAACCTAGCATAAGATTACAGGTATGCAATAAAAACTAGTCAAACCAGATGCTTGATTTAAGCTCTATCTAAGATATGTTTAAGAAAGCAGCAACATAGATCTTGCATTTTAGACCTTACATTTTAGACCTGAGATCTGACACCTTAACCTAAAACTTAGTCGCTAAACTTAACCCTCACTGTACTGGGGGGGGGGGGGGGCTGGGGGTTCCCCCCTAGACAAATTTCACCACGTATTTCGAACTGCTGAATTTCAGCAGTTCGAAATACGTGGTGAAATTTATGCCATGCAACTTTCTGACTTTTTTCTTTCAAGTCTTGCGCATCTTTTGATACAAAGTTTACAAAAATTGGTCTTACCGTTACCGAGTCACGTGACCTTTTATGACCTCAGGTCAGCCCGAAAACGGAGAATTTCTGAGTTTTGTGTACAAAATGAATGGGAAACTGCATTTCACCATGTTCCTCCTTTATCACCTATAATTTCTTTTTTTAAGCTGTAATTATCATTTATTTTAAATGAATATTTATAATAAATGATAATTTGAGGGGGATATCAGAATATATTGCCTGCAACAGATTCATATTGCCCCGAGTCAAAGACGAGGGCAATATGGTTCTTTTAAGGGCAATATTTTCGATATTCACCAAAAGTAGAGCCAGTTAATATTATTATTATTACCTATATCATGCATCTGCCTATTTTGTAGCAATTACAAACGCATCTGTTTGCCTGTATTTCCCTCTGATTTCAGGTTATTCATACAGGTATGTAATCTGGGCCAAGCAATTGTGACGTGAATTTTTACCGCGCCTATCCATTGTTCAAGCCTTTGTACACTTTAATACATACCCAATACTGCGTGTATACACTTTGATAAAAGCGCACTGACAAGAAAGGGTGGAATATGGCAAAATGTTTCCCTCGTTTTAGTACAGCGGTCCATGGGCAAAACCCGGAAGATGGCAATAATTATGTCAAATATTGCCCCCTCCATTTACGGATTCGGAGTAACGTGCAAAATATGGCTTTTTATTTTGCAGTTAAAATGCCTTGTATAGGTAATAATGGTTCATATAACACTCTGAAGCAGCAGAATTGATTAAGGAAATACATTAAAAATTTGTAAAAACCGAAGAATACATAAGAATTTAAATCACTTTTAACAAATTTTCTTATGTAATAATGTTTTTAAGGTGTAGAGAAAACTTCTTGCATTAAAATTTTATCTCCAAGGCTTTTCTTTACTTGATTATCAATCAAAATGTATATTTATGCATATAATTTGCATAAATTATATTAAATGAAAAAAATACATATTTACATAAAAATAACAATGGATCAGGCCCTCCCCCCCCCCCCCCCCCCCCCCAGTCAGAGAGGAGCTTGAAATAGCCCAGTACAGTAAGGGTTAACTAAACTTAACTAAAGCAGTATTGAATGTAAAACCAGGATCAAAAGTCAAATGTAAATATAGAAATAAGCACGCATGGGCATTTTTATATAAAATGTTTTTGACAAATGTCACTTTAATTAAAGAAAAAATAATATGTTATGTTTCATCAGACTTTTGTAGTTAATAGACTACAGGTAGTAAGTGCTGAAGATTTGAACAAAAACAAATTTTCTTCTTGATACTCAGAACTGTGGCTGTTTGCTGAGAGTTACGGAGTGTCTGATCTTGCTGAGCCTTGCAAGAGGTATGTCCAGTCATATTTTCGACTGATTAGCAGAAGCCAACGTGTATTAGAGCTTGATCGTCGGGATATGGCATCCTTACTTGCATTGGAGCAGGTCAATTTAGGTAGGTCAGAGTTGAATTTAGGTAGGTAAGAGTTGAATTTAGCAGATATTTGCAAGGATCATACCAAAAAAATGATGATGCAGTTCACACTGTTTAAACAGACACAAAAGTTGTCAGGACTTTTTCTTATTTTGATTGCAGATGACTCACTTGATTGTCCTCAATTTTCATTTGTAACTCTCACAGGGAATGGAGCGAATGAAGACATCATGGTTGAGCTACTATTGAGATGGTTGACCCATAACCCTAAAGCTCTTGACTCAGATCTGTTCCCTGTCCTTAGTAATGTCTGTTGGAGTGTAGCCAGTCAGGAGTGCAAGACAAAGTTTAGAGAGAAGCTTACTCAAATCTCAAAGGAAAATCCTTCAGGTTGGTCTGATTTTTTGTAAATTACAAGGAATGTCATGATTAATTACTGTATTTAGAGGTAGCTAGTTTCTAAATTGATTTTCTTTTGAAATGAATAATTATAGACTTTCTATTTCACTTATTTTCCAGTACATCATGAAATAATTTTGGGGGAGTTTACCCCTTTTCTAATTCATTTCAATTCAATTCAAAAATGGTCTTTATTAACATACAAACATGAAGCAAATATTTTAATCGTACATGAAAAGCAGCCTCAGCTGGAATATTCATGTTTACATGTTCATAGGCACAAAATTCATAAAAGACTAAACATGCAAAAAGGGTATACATTGCACAGGTTTTCATAAAAAATGGTGACATGTAAAAGTCGTTATTAATTGCATGTAAAAAGATTGAAATATATACATTCATAACAGTCGACTTGGGGGAGGAGACTAGCACTTAGTGCATATACCCGTGATAAAAGTGATAAGAGAGAGAGAGAGAGAAAGAATTTTCAACATTTGTTGAGTAAATCAACTAAAAAGGGTAATGGACTATTTTTAAACCGTTTTGTTCTAGCTTGAAATTGCTGATAAGTATGCATACGGCGAAGAGATATGTTAGTGTGTTTTTTCTGAGGTAACCATGTCTGACAAAAAGGGTGATTTGAAAATGATTTTGCAAATTTTATACACAGTGCTAGTCTCCTCTCCTCAAGAGTTGGTAAGTTACATACTTGACATGAATTTGTATATGAGATGTAATTATGCCCTAAAATGATCTTACATACTCTTCGTTGTATTTTTTCAAGATTATTACTTTGCTGTACGGTAAGACTACTATGGAAAGCTGGAGCACAATATTCTAAAATTGGTCTAATATAACCTGCATATATTGTCACTAAATCCTTCAAAGGCAAATTGAATTTCTTAAGTTTCCTCAACATATAGAGTTTTCTATTGCACCTCTTGACTAAGTCATCAATATGTAAATTCCATTTTAAATCGGATTGTATAATCACTCCAAGAATTTTAATACTTTGTACATTGCATAAAACGGAGTTATTAATGGAAAGAACTTCAGGAGGAGGAGGATTTTTCATAAAAGTAACATGCAAAGTAAAACACTTTGAAGGATTGAGTGACATATTATTTGATTTTGACCAGTATTGCACAGAATTTAATATGGGTTGTAGTTGTGAGATGTCAGTTGATTTACGACATTGTACTAAGGACAAATCATCAACATATTTGAAATAATGTATAGGAATATTTTTACATAAATCATTAACCATAATTAAAAAGAGAATGGGGCCAAGGCGTGTCCCTTGAGGGACACCGGCATGATTAACTTTAATATCAGACATAGTTCCATGATATAAAGTACTTTGTTTACGACATTCTAAAAAACTAATTATCCAATTTATTATCCAAGGTTTTATATGCATATTTATCATTTTTTCAATTAGAATATTGTGATCCAAGCGATCAAATGCCTTCCTAAAATCTGTACATACAACGGTAGACAATGACTTATTATTTTCTGCATGTTGATAGAGATAATGTAAAAGACCAACAAGGTAATGTGATGTAGATAATCCTGGTCTGTTACCAAACTGGTATACATCGATCTGTTTCTCAATGTCTTTCAATAACCACTGAGCCATAAAAGATTCAGCCAACTTAGAGAAATGTGAAGTCAAAGCTATAGGACGCAAATTATTTATACAAGGTGGGTGAGATTTTGGAATAGGAGTTACTTGACCGAATCTCCACTGTGAAGGTATAACACCTTGTCTGAAAGAAATATTAAGAATCCTAGTAATCGGTAAACTCAATTCACAGGCAAATTCCCTAATAATACGAACTGGAAGATCATCTTTAACAGATGCTTTATGTAACTGTAATTTCCGTAATCTACAATAGACGTCCCAACAACTAATCTCTGGACTTTCAAATTGAGAAGGTAAAAAGGCTGGTAATGATTTTCTATTTAAAGGAGAAAGATCAGCAGCAATAGACACAAAGAAATCATTTATTGCATTAGCTGCTTGTTTAGAATAGTGATTATTTTGAATGTCAATACCAGGAATCATTATTGGGATATGGTCCTGATTACCGTTTGTAAGTATTTTTATATGTCTATACCAGGCTGATGGATTATTCAACTTTTCCCTTTTAATACGGGTGTTATAATAATTCTTTTTTGCAACAGAAATGGCTTGAGCAATTTTATTTCTTAAGTGTCTCCAAACAGTGTCATTTCGTTTTTTAAAAGCTTTTTGTCGATCACGTATGAGAGATTTTATAAAAGGAGTTACCCAAGGTTTATCAGTTTGACTAACTTTCACTTCATGCGAAGGTAAGTATAAATCAAGTTTACTTTTAATGCTATCGATCAACCTGGTATACATTAATGATAAGTCAGAAGTATTAAAAAAAACTTCTTCCCACGTGTGTGCTGTTAACCATTGACCAAACAACCGCAATCCACTGTCCTTCAAAGGACGCACAATTCTATTTTTCTTATCAACAATTTCTTTAGAAACATTAGAAGAATACCAAATAATACAGTTATGATCACTTCTGCCGACTGGAGGGAGAATTAAAATATTTTCATAAAATTCATAAAAGTTTGTAAAAATCTTATCGAGTATATTGTGCCCTCTTGTTGGTTTATTGACCACTTGTTTAAACTTGTCATCTCTCAAAATTTCATCAAAACTTAAATCATTAAAATCGCCGAGTACCGCTATCCCTGCGTCAGGGTATTTAACGAGTAGAGAATCGATTGTTGAAATAACATGATCTGCATAATCAGCCTCATTAGGACTTCTTGGAGGAAAGTACAGTAAACACAAAATAATACAAGAAATTCTCCTTGGTAAATGTGGGGGTCTTAACATGACCCAAATTGCTTCAATATCATCTGGTACTTTGACATCAGTTAAAAGGCGAGGATGAAATATATGCTTGGCAAGGAGCGCTACTCCACCTCCCTGTCGATTTTTTCGAGGTCTGGAAAAGGTGGCAAAACCATCTAAACGCAACAACTCAAGAAGTGAGTCTTCAACTTCCCAGGTTTCCGTCAACGCTATTATATCAACAGCGTTGTCTTTCACAATGATTTCAAGCTCATCCAATTTATTATTAATTGATCTTGGATTAGTCAAAAGAAATTTAGGTAAATAAGATCCTATGATTTCACGCCGATACTTTTTTATTTGACAAAGATTGGATAAATTAATCTGTACTTTATTTGTATATCGACATTTATTTCTAGGACGAATGAGAGCTGGTATTGCATGTTGACAATCATTACAAGCAATTTTTGGTGTTGTTAGAGAAGATAAATGAACCGAGTCCCGCCTTTTTACAATCGGGACTTTCCTCTTTCCCGCTCGTTTGCCGCGATGGTGGATGGGTTTCCGTTGAATACCGAGATCTTTGATGATTTTCCATGTTGCATGTGGTAGGTGTGTTGTTGGTTTATGTGAGTTTTCTAAGTCATATAATTCAGATACAGGATAAAGATGATGATCGTTCTTAGTAGTAATAACTGGACCTGGGTTTGGGTTTATGTCTCCACATAATAAGAGCTCAATTTGGAAGGATGAGTTGCTGTTACTGTAATACGGAATACGTGCAGATAGGTACTTATGATGAAAAAGTCTAGAAGTTAAAGCCAAACTGGTATTATAAGTTTGTAAAGAGCGAACAGGTAGGTAACAGTAATGATTTCTGCACACACATAGTAACATACACACAAGTGAAATGCTCACCACGAGCTTCATGCTGCACAAAACGCAATACCACTGGTCTATTCATTTTGAACCAGTCAAATATGCAGTTCATTGTCTCTATGGCTGAGTGGATATGCTGAAAGGTGCTATGCTGGGCAAGACTGTGCAATGGGTATACGAAGATGGCTGTCTTACCATACCACTGTAGAGTGCAAGAAGAAATTATCCTTCTACAACATATAAAAAGTCGACAAAATCCACAGATGCCTCAAGAAGAAGCTATATCCTACTAAGTATCCAATAAACTATTTCATTCCAAATGGAGAATAGTATTTCAAGTCAAAATGTCACAGATACTGGGAGCAATAATCAAAGTCAGCTGCCTGCCAGGCGCTCAATAACATGTAATTTTCTATTATTCTCATTTGTTGTTTTAAACTTCCTTCTTGCTCTATTTATCTTTTTCTTTCCTTTTCTCTTTCTCTGTCTTTCTTCATTGACCAGTCTTTCTCAATCTCTCATTCTCCCCTCATACATGTATCTGCTATATTACATGTATGTTCATTTGTCCATCAACTTTTTTTCCAGATTTAAAATCTATTTTTTATTTTTCATATTTTATATTTTAGAATCTTTCCAACCTGAAGAGTTTGTTGATATCATCTCTAATTCATCATCCTTGAACTCAAGTAGAACTTTCTTTTGCTCAGTGTGTGTCATAGGAGGCCTTCAGAATTCCAGAGCGGGGTGAGTGTTGTACCTGGCATAAGCAAATATCCTCTGTCTTAAAATCTCATATATAACCTTTATATCTTGCCAAGACACCACGCCACTATGCTATGTAAAGCGCATATCACATATTTATCAATTTCTCTATGTGCTTCCAAAGAGCTATGGATTATTACTGCGGCTCAGCCTAGCTGCCCTACTGATGGTGCTGAAGCTCCAAGGAGTAGATTCCTACCGTTACGCATTTATTTCACCTGGGTCGAGAGTGGCAATGTAGATTAAAGTCTTGCCAAAGGACGTAAAGTTGATCAAAATTGAATGTGAATGTTCATTATTTTGAACCCATTGCCTAAGTGAACTGGGTGTGCCTAGGGGAATGAGAGAATCCAGAAGGCATCAAGTTAATGGACTAGACTTCTTATTCTAAGTGTTTAGTAAGATTGTAATCTTCTACATTCACATCATGTTTACTTGTTCATATTGCTTCCAGACGAAGATGCCCACAAACCAGTTCCATGGAGGTTGCAGACATTGACATAAGGACCGGCACCGTTCTGAGAAAGTGGTACAAGCCACGAGGTTTCCATGGGAGGCAGTCTACAAGTAACATCAACCCACAGTACCACTTCTTACCATTCCATGGCCATGTCTATGCATTCTACTCCTATAATCAACATGGAACATTACTAGCATTAAATCACCATGGCAACAGGAAGGATGATGTGTTCACCCTGAGCATTGCTAACATTATGAATGCCAATCTGAAAGTGCTTAGGACTAGAAGTTGTGATGTAGAGTCAATTTGGTGGGACTTGATTGACAAGCATAACTACGCACATGCCGTTGATGAGGAAAGAGGTGTGGTCTATCTGTGTGGATGTGCAGAGCAGAGGGAAGGTGCATCATCTAAACGGGTCTTCAAGCTGAACATTGAGAATAATGACTGCTCTGAACTGACCAGCCTGCCTTTTGGAAGGTAGAGTGAATGTTGGTCATCTTCAATCCATGTCCTATTAATGTAAATAGATATAAGCTTTAGGAGTTCAACTACAAAATAAGTTCATAAGAAAACTGTTGTTAGGATTCAAGATTATTATAAAGGGTGAAATTTACATGTCATTTGTTCAATATTAGGTCTCATTATATCTTTCTCTGGTATTTGTACACTCATATCCAAATTACTTTGAAGAGAGTATGGTATGTGAATTACAAAGAAAACAAAAGCACATTCCATTTACAGTGTTAGTGTATTTTTATTTACAGTCTCTCCAAAGAGTGATTCCACTTCCAGAGAAAAGATTCTATTTTCCTATGAATAATAAACAATATACAATTCTTGTACTTCAGTCATCTCCCATTTTCTTTGTAGATGATCATGTCTTTCATTTTCTTTATATTTATATTACAGATCTCATCATAGAGCAATAGTGGTAGAAGGAGAGTTATTCATACTTGGTGGTGTAGACTGGTTACTAACCCCTCTCTCAATTGTTCTGAAGTATGACTGGATGAACGATACATGGGAAGAAGTGAGTCCCATGCATGAACCAAGGATAGATGGAGCATATGCCTGTGTTGGTAAGTCTACTTACCTATTGGACAAGCTTTTTATGTAGTGTGATTTGAAATTGTTGTTATCAATGTACCACTGCATTTCACTGCTGAATTTGCAGTCGGACCTTAAGATGATCAGTTCTTTGCTTCAAATCAATTTATAGTACTGTATGTGTTATCTGAAAAGAGAAAGTATTTCTTGCTCTGATGTCCTCAAGTGATGCTATATACATAAGTAACAGGATAGGTCAGTTAACTGACCCCTGATGCCAAACCTCAAATTATCTATACTGTTCCTGTTCTGTATCATCGACGACTGCTTCTCGTTAAATGCCAGTTGACTTAATATTTAGATTAATATTAAAGTTTAAAACAAACACATTAGCTGAATGATAGTTATCGTACAAATACATAGATATCATACAGCAAATTAAGACATTGCTTTTTATTTTCATGGCTGTCATGGATCAAGTATTACTTTTGACCCATGTCTTTTCCTTATTTCATATGTAGATGGCAGGATATATGCATCGGGTGGATCAACATCCAAAGTTCGTTCAAGAAACGTGGAGGTGTACAACCCTTCTTTGGACATCTGGACAACGTTGAGTCCCATGTCGGTACCCAGGGTCAACCATGGACTTGTGGCAGTGGGAATGTATCTCTTTGCAATGGGTGGTAAGGAATCATTGACAAATTGTATTCCTTCCTGTATTGCCATGTTGTAAATTATATGGCTTGAATGGCTTTCAAGTCTTTAGATGTCTCTTCATTTTTAGGAGAAATGTGAATTATATTAACTTGTGTACTATTAGTTTATCGCATCAGGGCCCTCTTGCATAAAAAGTTGCGATTAAACGCAACTCAAAAAATTAAACACAAGTCCAAAATACGCGATCCTGATTGGTTGAAAATCAAGTTGCGTTTAATTTTTTGAGTTGCGTTTAATTGCAACTTTTTATGCAAGAGGGCCCAGTATTGGTTTACCTTTTTTATTTGACGAAGCATTTGGGTCAACATGGACTTTATTAAAGATATAAAAGATACTTGTATATGTATATGAATTCTTGTACTTTCTTCATGCCAGTAGTTTATTGTGAGGGGCAAGGGATGAATTCTGAAAATTCTGTGAAGCATTAAATCCTGACATCTATTTTCTTTATCCCTATAGTCAACAGATTGATCAGTAATATTGATAGTGAATATTTCCTCTTTTATAAATTAATTTTACAGAAAGCTGGAAAATGTGCACCGAGAAATAGGTACAAATGCTCATCCACTGTAAATAAAGCAGTAACTGAAATTTGTACCAACTACCAAGTACAAGCAAAACAAATGTTCTGGTATTTTAAGTTTTCTTTTCCCCAATTTTTTTTCCTCAAACTACATGTATGTTGCATACTATTCACGTGCTTTGAACAGGAGTAACTTGCTATACCAAGCATATTTGTATTTGACTGGTGACTGATGATATATTTCACTTTTGCTTTTCGGGGAAACAGGTCAGTCCTATTCAGGAGAAAATGGTGGTGCAAGGAACGTCCAAAGAACAGTAGAGAGGTACAACATCCTTGATGGAAGCTGGGAGCCTGCTTGGGAGATGAGTGAATGTAGATGGGGTATGACAGCTTTCACCCTCTAGAAACACTGGTGTACATGAGGAACATCCGAAGAACAATGCTGCCAGGAAGGTCCAGTAAATGGTAGAGGAGTACAGTATTCAAAGCAGATGCTTTATGAGAGATTGCTGAGTGTAGATGGGGTATGACTGCTTTCACCCTCTGGAACAGAGGTGTGAGGAAGGTCCAGTAAAATAATGGTTGAGGAGTACAGCATCACTGAAGGGTGTCGGGAGGCTACATGGGAGATGGCCGAGTTTTGATGGAGGGTAACAGCTTTTGCAGTGGTGCAGATGATTGACTATGAATGATGCTATTAGCCTCCCAGCTCAGGCTTTTAATGTCTTAACTCTCTTCTGTGAAAATTATGCAACGGTCCAGGAGGTTTTGCATCCAGCTTGCTAAAACTTACCTCAAATTTTGATTTGTTTTCATGACATCCTCTGTAAAGCTAACCCTTTATTTTATCTAATGGAGACCAAGAGATATGTGTGTTTAAAAAATATTTTAAAATCTTGTTTTGAATTGGTCAAGTCCCTAACGCTAAAACTCCAGGTTACTTTGTATTTGACCATCTCACAGCTGGGGGGTGGCTCAGATCTTGGTTGTAGAGTGAAAATAAGTTTTGAAACAGTGATAGAAATATGCCTTGAAAATTTTTATCTATACCTTACAGGGTTTTGGAACAGTTACCATTATTTGGTAAAATGCCATATTATTTAGTTTCAAGCCTTTCTATGTAATAATAATAATAATGGTGGCTCCTTGTATAGCGCTCATGTCCGTCACACTGTGATGCTCCTGGCACTTCAACATTATTACCCAGGTCATAGCTTAGGGGCCAAATATGTAGCGCTCTAGCATATCGGGAACCCATTTACACCTGGGTGGAGAGCGGCAAATGTGGATAAATATCTTGTCAAAGGGCGTTAGTGCCGGGCTTGGATTCAAACCCTGAACCCTGTGATTGAGAGTCAAGTGAACCACTATACCACAACACATATACAGATTGTTTCAATGTCTACATATTTTCCCCTCCCCCTATTATTACTATTAAGAGTGTGAAATAATTCACTGCTGGATAAAACCTGTGATGTTCATTCTGTGCAATACCATGCTGAAAAAGGAGATCCTTCTGAAATTTACAAGTTGCAAGTTACAAACAAATGTGATGTGTTCCCTTGGCTTTCTTAAATTATTTAAGTGGGAAGTCCACCCTGATATAAAGTTAGTTTTTATAAAACAAGAAAGTTATACAACCAGAGCAGTGATAATTTTAGAAAACATGTGATAGAACATGATGAAGTTATGAATTTCTGAAGTTATGATCAATCAAATACAGACTGGCAGTGCTATGATTTCCCTTGTGGGCAGCTCTCCATGTGTTTTTGTACAAAAATTATAATTACTGTCCCTCTTCTTTGTACAGAGCTGCCAACCTTTGTTGTTGTTTTTTGTAGTCAGAGAGTTTTCTGTGAAGTGAGCAAGCAAGCTTTTTTAACTGAGTGAGTCCTTATGGGTGCAGTACAGGTGCTGTTCCAGGGGAAAAGCCCCTAACAAGGGTCCTGGGGGCATCACCCCTGGTTTTTAGCCATTCTGAAACCCTTATTTTGCATAAATTTTTTAATGATATCTGAATATTTTGACAGTAACTTTGGGTATGATTTATGAGGAATCAGTTAGGTTGATATAAGCATAACCTGTGGCCCAGTGGTTTTTTTATTGTAATTGTGAGTACTGTCTACATAACAATAATTATCAGCATTATAACCAAAAACCTTCAAGAATCACTTAGACTGTTGTCTACTGGGTGAGGGAGGATGAGATGCACTTGACGAAGAAAAGGACTGGGATGTGTTTAAAGTACATGTAGGTGTAGTCCTTGCTTGTAGTGACTGGTATGTTGCCTGCTTTAATTTACTAATGAGTCCTCCTGAATCTGTTGATGCAGTAACATGTTTGAAGTGTTTGGATCCTGATTCACTGCTATCACTTCTAAAAGGAGCAATGGCTTTCATTCTGGATTTCATTTCCTTTGTTGGTCATTTGATTAATAACGTCAGGGTGGCAGGTACGTATGTTGACTTTATTCAAATGTCTAAACCACTCTTTACTATCCTCTTGGTTCAGTTTTCTTTTTTCCAAGGACTAAAGTCATGCTAACCAAAGGGAAACCTTGGACCTTGGTCTAACTTCCATTATTAGACTCTACTGTAGAGTGTAGACCCAACTTAACTAACGATTGGGTTTACATTGTAGTAGAATATAGACCAATATTTTTATTTTTTGTAGGCATATGAAATAATGTGCTGCTGTCATTTTCCAACATTTGATTTTTGGCGGTATTTATTCAATTTTAAACCTTCATAGCAATAAACTGAAAGCAAGGAAGCATAAGCTCCATCCTGGACAAAAGTTTTAATTTCAAAGTTCTATTTTGTTATTAGAACACTTTTTGTTTTTAATGCATATAAATAATATTGTATCAGTAATTTACATTTTTTATTAAGTCTTTATTGTTCAGTCTTCTCCAGTAACTGCATATTTATACATGTATTATTGTTGATATCAAGTGCAATTTAAGTGTTGTATTTTTGTATATAAAGGAAATGTATACACTTGTCATTAAATTGCTATTTCCACTAGATTAAAGTGTTATAAGCACTTTATTTGAACTCTTTTGTCATAAATCATGAAGCATTTACATCTGTATAATTACAGTTATGTTATTTCATATTAAATATCAAAAGATTACAAGGCAACACCTTGTACACACATTATTGAGCCATTGGATATTCACTTCAGTCTCTGCAGTATACACAGCTCTCTAAGTAGGGCATCTGAATGTTGGCCAAATCTGTCAGCTGTTTTGATGCTGAATCAGCTCAAAAAATGGATGCATTTTTTATTGCACAGGTAATTTTCGATCTAACTAAAAAAATATAATCCCATTGGCAGTTTGAAATGAATTTGGTACCATATGATAGGAAATTATAGGATATTATATGACCTTTCTTTCTGTGCTCAGGAGAAGGTTCTGTTTGATCTGTGAAAAACTGAAAAGGAATATGTTTGATGTGACATCGTGGTAACTAAATTCTCGAGCTATAAACTTGTCCTTCAAAACTGAAGTACAGTGTATATGGAATGTTCCAAATTTCATTCTGCAGGAATGTTTGAGAAAATTCTACGAGATCACATTTTCATATCAATTTGAAAAATACATGTACCTTCCTCTTGGCCTTGCTGCTGAAAATCGGACAACGAATAAGAAATTTATGGATTTTTTTGTTAGCATGAAAAACTTGGGAAAACAATGAAAATCACTAAGCAAATTGGCGACTTAGTCATGAGTTTGTGACGTCACTGGGTCACCACTGACCAATTATTTTGTTTATATTTATAATACAAATTTTAATTATTTGTCCAAGAATATGATTTCCTTGTGACTTATATTTATTTTATAGTACAGTGGAAACTGATCAGTATAAAAAGGTCTGATATAACAATATTCGTGATATAACAAAATATTCCTGGTCCCACCTCTTTATATTCTATTGTTTTTTTTAACCTGATATAACGAGATTCCTGCTATAACAAGGTAATTGTGATGGTCCCTACGACCTTTAGTTTCCACTTGTTATACTTGTTACACTTAGTTTCCACTGTAATATGTTTTCGCATGTATGCACTAATACAGAGCAAATAATTTTCTGTAAAAATCACGAAAATATGAACATACATAACAAATGAGTGATTATGAAAATTTAATAGTTTGAAAACACTCAATATTTTGGGGTTCATTTTACTATAGAAATAACTTGGTTCAAGTTATGTGAAAATCATATATTCTTGGACAAAATTGAGAATTTGTATTATCAATATAAACAAAATAATTTGTGAGTTGTGACCCAGTGACGTCACAAACTCGTTGCAAATCTGTCTAGTGATTTTGATTGTTTTCCTTAGTTTTTCATGCCACTAAAAAATTCATATATTCCTTATTAGTTGTCCGATTTTCCTCAAACTATTTTGATCTGTAGGTCGGATTTTTCTGCTTCAGTTAAAACCAAGTAATTTTTATACTGGACTTCCCCTTTAATGGTTTTGACTTTTGGAGAAAGGAGACATGAAATAACATGACAGCAGGTTTGAAAAAAAAAATAACTGAACAAATGAAAATTGAAATAAAAGACGAGAGATACAGCCCTAAGATTAGGAATATTGCCGCTGTTACAGGTATAGGGTCAGCTCTCTATCCGATGACAGGATCAAGGCTTTTTCGACAAGAAATAACAAATGCAAATACCAGAAAATAATTGAAGTTTAGATATGAGATGAGCACATATATTTATTAAACTACACCCAAAGGTTCAAGTATTACAACATAAGTGAGCAAATAGACATACAATTGTTGAGAATTATTATAAATGAAGTGTTTACAGAAATGAGATGGCTTAGTATCAACTTAAATAGAATCATGCGATTCTTTACAGAATCTGTCTAGACTTTAGCGTGCTTGACACTGTCCCTTGATTTTCCAGTCTTTGCTTAGCCAGACCCTCTTTTTCTGTTAACAATGAAGAAGTGAGGAACAGCGTCTCTCTGTCCTTACTCCGATCTCGCTTACCTAGATTGATGCATAGTAAATACAAGTTTATTACATGGCGTATATTAAGAAACAGACAAATATCTGACATTGATCGAGAGCCTGTCATATGATTATTCTGACAGGGAAAACAAAATGTTATACTGCCAATAAAATATGTTAACTCAGTATTCGAGCTAAATCATAATAATAATAATAATAATAATAATAATAATAATAATAATAATAATAATAATAATAATAATAATAATAATAATAATAATAATAATAATAATAATAATGATAATAATAATAATAATAATAATAATAATAATAATAATAATAATAATAATGATAATAATTTTGTACTTATATAGTGCACAAATCTGCCTGAAAGAGGCACCTTAGGCGCACAATAAATGAAAAGCATAACAAATGTTACAAATCAGTGAAAACTATTATTAAGAATGGACAAACATCATGAAAACAGACATAGCATGAGCATAGAAACAGTGCAATATAATTAAACAACATATTTCAAATAATTATCTTAACATTAATGGTATGCCTTCTTTATCAAGAAGGTTTTCAAGTTCTTTTGGATAGCACGATTTGATGGCCGCTCGATAATCCATTCAATGCTGTATATCTCCTTCAGCTAGTTCAGTACATAAATTTCTCTTCTAGATTTTCTTTGTCTAAATTGGAAAGAAATTCAGATGTACATTTTTTCACATATTACAAAATCATTCTTATTAATAAACTCAATAATCCTCGAAAAACATAGCACTTACATGTATCAAGACATGTCTTCCAACATTACGACCTCGAATGACCTTTGACCTTAGTATGTGACCTCGACAGGACCATAAAAATAACGTAAAGGTCCCTGGCCTGAATGCATCTAACTGAAATATGAATTTTGTGTAATCAGATATCATAGAAGAACATATACATTCAAATCAAATACAAAATGAAACTCCATTTGAAAATGGGAGTGCAAAACAGTATATACATCATATGGTTTCAAGACTCATTTTGACAAATTAGACGTGGGGTCCATAATCTGAAGGAAAATGCTGTAGCTGTCTGAGTTTCATTACATGAACAATCAGTGAAAAGGCAAATCATGTAACGTAACCTATACTTTGCAGATGCAAGGTTTATCTTTGCATGTAAAATTAAATACTGTGTGAACGAAATAATATCAGAGAATATTCGATGATTTAAAAGGATGGAGGTTAATTATCTTCTATAGCTCTCTATAAAAGGCTGACAATTTTTGTTCAGGTACTGTCACTAAAAGTGTGTAACTGAAGCAGAGCGTCTACAACATATTCAGGAAATTACTATAAATTATGTATACATGAATTAATATTCATGCAGTAGTTATACAAAAACTATAATCGGTTTAATATCAAAGAGATCCCTGCATGGGCGTATCTACGGGGAGGGGCGGGGGACACGTGCCCCGGGCGGCACTTGAAGGGGCGCAAAAAACGCAAGAGAGAGGGAGAAAGGGGGAGAAAATGAAGAAAATTATCATCCTTAAGAACTATGCGCCCCCAATCTGCGGGGTAAATGCATTAGAAATACCGTTTTTGAAGGTTTGAAAAGCTAAAATTTTCTAAAGCTCGGTCACTTTGCTGTCTCGCATAATTATATTATGTTGCTTCAGGATCTAGTAATTTTCCGCCCGAGTATGCGAAAATGCGATTCTCGGTGCTTTGCTCGCTATCCTGTAAGTTTCATCAGCCTCTTGCAGAGCCATCCATACACAGAGTTTGGGCAACTCGGTTTCAGTTGGGCACAACATGACGTACATCCCTTTGTTGGATGCTTACCTAACAAAGCAGCATGCACCATGTTTTTACCGGCTAGAGCCAAGTAGGCCAAATTTTGTGTATAAATGGCTCTCGGTTGGTCTCTTGTTAAATATTGCGCTTTCAATTTATAGAGGATAAATAGAAGATAGCATTTGCAAAGGTTCCACATTTGGAAGAAATCTCAACTTTTGGTTGCCTTGCTAAATTCCTCGACTTTTTCTCAAGGGTTTTCTTTAATTCACGCCTAATGTGAGAAGGGAGCTAAAGCCATTTATCAATGTACAAAATTCGAACTTCTCTACCTCTCAATTGCAGTGATCAATTGCGAAATTTCCTGGGTAAAATGTACAAGAAACTATATTGCGGGGTTTGTTTGTTTGTTTGTTTGTTTGTTTGTTTGTTTTTTTTTGGAGGGTTAAAAGTGCAAAAGATCTACTGCTCGATCGCTTTGCTCCCTCGCTTGTACAATAACATAGATAAGTTTTCGTGGAGAAAATGTACAGAAGCTACATACAAAAGTTACATAGTTATCTCGGAACCTCGCTACCCAAATATGTGGATATTCTTTCTCCTCGCTGCCCGAATATGAAGTGGTGGTTGCCCGAATATCGGAACTTTGAAAATCCTCGGGGGAGGGGGGCTGCAGCCCATTGCCAAAGGGTGACGCCTTTTGCCCCAATATCAACTTTTCAGTTTCTAAATTTTTGCGAGCGAGCAAGCGTAGAGAAAATGTACAAAAGTTACATAATTATCTTGAAACCTCGCTGCCCAAATATGTGGATATTCTGGCACCTCACTTTGCTGCCCGAATATGAAGTGGTGGTTGCCCGAATATCGGAATTTTTCCGAAGGGAGAAGCCTTTTGCCCGAATATCAACTTTTCAGTTTCTAAATTTTTGCGAGTGAGCGAAGCGAGCGAGCAATTTTTGTAAAGTTTTCGTAGTGAAAATGTACAGAAGTTACATAATTATCTGGGAAACTTGCTGCCCAAATATGTGGATATTATGGCACCTCACTTTGCTGCACGAATATGAAGTGGTGGTTGCCCGAATATCGGAACTTTGCCGAAGGGGGGCGCCTTTTGCCCGAATATCAACTTTTCAGTTTCTAAATTTTTGCGAGTGAGCGAAGCGAGCGAGCAATTTTTGTAAAGTTTTCGTAGTGAAAATGTACAGAAGTTACATTATTATCTGGGAATCTCGCACCTCATTTTGCTGCCGAATATGAAGTGGTGGTTGCCCGAATATCGGAACTTTGAAAATCCTTGGGGGGGGGGGGGGGGGGGGGGCTGCAGCCAATTGCCGAAGGGGGGACGCCTTTTGCCCAAATATTAACTTTCCAGCAAAGCGAGCGAGCAAAAAAAATTGTCATATTTGTCCTTCTTTTTCTTTCTTCCCCTTTTCCTTTCCTTCTTTATCACTTTCTTGAGGATATTATTTTTTAAGATTTTGCGATTGGATGAACAAGTTTTGTGGCATATATACTGTTCTTCGGTTTATGCGTTTCATAATAATGGAAAAAACGCAAAGTCACTTCGATGTTCGTGTTCTTCCATTAAGCTGGTGGTAAGCCTACAATCAGCATATAATCATGACATTTATCACCTTCCCACCTTTTCTCTTCTTTTCTCTTCTCTTTTTCTTCTCCCTCTCTCTCTCCTTTTCTCTTCTCCTTTCTTCTCCCTCTCCATCTTTTTTATTTTTTATTTATTTATTTTTTTTTTAATGCTTAAAAGTGGTACGGTTAATTCCGTACCATCCGTAGCGGCTCCGACGGGCCTGTGTGTACAGTACTGCATATACTACATAACATGTACGTAGAGACAAAACAAAATTTTAACAAAAACTTAACAGAGTGAAACTGTCAGTAGGTGATGAAATGTAAGCTTTGGGTATTCATTTGAAAGAGGGTGACATATAGACAATTCCTACTAAGATTGATAACAAAGTTCGTAGAATTTGAACAAACACTTTTGAAATAAAGTAAAAAAAAATCAAAAACTTAACCTTAGGTTAAGTTTTTGGAACACAATTGAACTCAATTGACCTCAATTAACCTTTGTCCTTGACTTTTTACCTGAAATTTGTTCCACATCTGTGATACACTACACTCTTATTTCTGCGTAGTCAAATTTGACTCTGAATGGCGTCAGCTGGGAGTCAATTAACTCTATTCTGAGTTAAAGTGATTCGGATTTCCGAATTAATTTGACTCAGAATGGCATGCCATCAACTGAAAATCGACTTGATTAGAGTCAAAGTAACTCGGAAAACGAGTCACTTTGACAAGGATGGAGTTGACTCCCAGCTTACGCCATTTCCGAGTTAAATTTAACTCAGCAGAAATAAGAGTGTACAACCCTTCTGTGCAAGTTTCATTTCAAAAGAGAGCATTTCCAAAATTGTTGACGCCGCCGACGCCAACGCCGTCGGAAATGCGGCGCCATGTTTCGCTTCCGCTTACGCATGCTTTGCAGGCGAGACAAAAACCCCAAATGATTCCAGGCGTGCATGTATTGAGGGGCTACTGTTAATTTTGAATCAAATCCCGCGGCAGATGAATAATATCTGTATCTATGGCTAAGATGAAAAATAAAGAAAATTGTCCAGCTAATTTATCAAAGCCGTTATCAATATATTTATACGTAAAACCGAACATGACCACTTGACTTTTGGGTTACTTTGGGGTATATACTTTACTTTACTTTACTTTACTTTAATCCCACGATGATATAGGACGAATGCCTGTTCATCGATCGTAGCTTGTCGTATCATGTGGTTATACAATTTCCATTGTCTTAATTACCAAGTCGATTATGTGTGGGAAAGGACAAGAATGTGTGTAGACATGGTAGATAATGACTCATACAGCCTATACTGGCTCGTAAACAAGATCATGGTTTTTAGACCAGTATTTATCTAGTCTATTCTTAAAGCAGTTTACAGAAGTTGCTGAGATAACATATTCAGGGAGACTATTCCACAAATCCACAATTCTGTTGCTGAAGAAATGCTTCCTCAAATCAAGCCGAGAGTACTGTTTGTCCAGTTTCATTTTGTGGCCTCTGGACCTCCTGTGAGCCAATTGAAAAAGATTGTGTTGAGTGTCGTACACTCCCGTCAAATACTTGAAAACATCAATTATATCACCCCTCCTTCGCCTGTGAGCAAGAGTTGGTAATTTGAGTTGCATGAGGCGTTCACGATAAGACATATTTCTAAATCCAGGAATCATTTTTGTTGCCCGCCTCTGCACACTCTCCAGTTTCCTCTGCTCACCTACTTTATATGGCGACCATGCTGCCTGACCATATTCTAAAATGGGTCTAATAAGGCCCTTAAACAAAAACAACATTGTATCTGCATTAAGATTCACAAATGTCCTAACAATTCCTAAAACTCTATTAGCTTTCAAGATTGCTTGGGAGGCTTGATAGCCACTAATCTGAATCTAGACAGTTTAGTTCAACTCATTCTGATACAATTCAATTCAATTCAGGGTTTATTTGAACATGCATGTCCTCGCAGACGGATGGCTGAATTGTGACAAGTGTAACGAGTTTTATAAAAATGCAACAATTGCAGTATACAGATATATACTTGAGCATAAATCATGCAAGAAATTAAGAAGTTAAAAAACAAAAATTAAAAAAATAATTTTTTAAACCTAAACTCTAGATGCTCTATCCAAAACCTCTTCATTACAGACGAAATAATTGCTACATTGGATCAAGCCCTCCAAGCCCGATTTGTTCTCGATGGTCCACAGCTCATCGAATATTATCTTTTAAACAGGATAACACGACATTTATCACAAGGTAAGAGAAACATATAATTTAAATCGAGCTAAACTATTGAAAACATTTATTGTCCATGTCAATCTTTAACAAGATCTCAACTCATAATTCATAAGTGTTCCTGTCCTTGCAACAGTTTTAATGCACATTACACGCTACATGTTAATGGTCAGTCATACCAGGATGATAGTATTTCCAACGCCTTTAATAATTATCTTATCTAGATGAATGCAACTAATTCAGTGCCCGGTGAGTTAAATGTTACATTTAATAATATTGTTTCCTCACTTAAATCTAAACCTCTCATATATATTCGCTTCTGCTTCTAAACTTTTTGAGTTTGACCTGATTAATTGACTGTGAATGTCTTATGAAAACCAGCTTGAATTTAGACATCTCAAAATCGAGCGGAGTAGCTTAGTACAAAACTTAGTGCTTAAGAATGCCAGTAATGAAATAATCACAACAAAACTGACTTAATAAATATATCATTTAGTACTGGCACATTCCCAGATGAATGGAAGCAAGCTAAGGTATTCCATTTGTTTAAAAAATGAGATGTAAATTCCTTGACCAATTATCGCCCTATATACTGCCAGCCATTCATTAGTAAAGTATTAGTGAGAATTGTGCACCATGACAATAGTGCATTATCTTGGTTCAATCATACTTAACAAATAGGAAACAACATATGGTTCAATCAACAGAGGTACAGACAAAACTAAATTCATTATCGTTGGAAGTAAAAAAAAAATTCTTATTGCTATGGTCATATATCTATAACCTACGAAGGTGAAAATATATTTAACAGTGTAAAAGTATACGTATTGTGGAATGAACTGGTTAACTTTGTAAAAAAAAGTGTTTGCCGGCCTAGCAATGTTAAAACGAATAAGTCCCTTTGTAGATAACGAAACACTTCAATGATTGTACAATTACTTGATCAAATCGCATGTGGAATATTGCTGTGAATTTGGGGGCAATATAGACTGAGTACACAAACAGAACGAATCACAAAGCTACAAATGAGGGCGGCAAGAATTGTAATATGTATACACCCTCAGAAGAAATGCTTTCGGAGTTGAATTAGATACCCAATAATGAACGTGTCAAAATTTTTCGATACATTTATTAATATTTCATTTCATTTGATTAACTTTTATTTAACAGGGTAGCCCTGTTACAGCACAGATTGTCAACGTCGACAATCTGTGCAGAATTTTTCAAAAACAAGGTGCACAGATTGTCGCCGCTTAGGGCTGGCGTCCACTAGAGCGCCGACAACATTAGGAAGGGTTGCGGAAGCAAATTTTGTCATTTCGGCATTCGTTCCGCGTCAGACGCAGAAAAATTATGCAAATTATTGTTTCCTGAGACATTATTAAGAATGTCAACACATTGACTGCAGTCAGTCCTAGGAGCGTCCTAGGAATCATTCAGGAATGTCCCGAAATGCCGCGGAAAATGCTGATCGTGGCAGGACAGTGCGGACACATCTAGGATCACACCAGGAGTGGTAAAATTACGGACAAGGACAATCCTGAAACATTCTGCGTGGCTTCCGCTTGCCTTCGCGAAGCTTCCGGCACCGCGGAAGCTTTCAGGAGAGTTTCCGGAGAATGCGGAAGTGTTAAAGAAAGGCAGGATGTCCTGACGATGTCCGGACGACAATGCGGACAAGTTGCCGAAGGTGTCAGGAAGTTCATTTCCGCGTCCAAATTTTGGTCGAGACCAAAATTTGGACGCGGAAATTTTGCTCTCTCCTGAAGGTGCGGAAACGCTGGGAAGTGTTCAGGAATGGTGAAGACAGTGAACGGAGCCTTTCAAGAATATGCGGAGAGCTTGCTGAATGAATGCGGAATGACTAATCTTGCATTCGCGCCCAAGTGGACGCCTAGTCTTACACAGAATGCCGTCGGCGTCAATCTGTGCTGCTTGTGCTGTGTCCTATTTTTCTCCCCGCTGGCGACATTACATGCAGGGAAATCAAAACTTAACTGCACAGATTTAGGCTACATGAAGAAAGGATTATGAAAAGGGTTTTTTTCAACTATAGGTGTAGCCTGAGGGGGGGGGGGGGGGAGGGGAGGGCGACATTACATGCAGGGAAATCAAAACTTAACTGCACAGATTTAGGCTACATGAAGAAAGGATTATGAAAAGGGTTTTTTTCAACTATAGGTGTAGCCTGAGGGGGGGGGGGGGGGAGGGGAGGGCGACATTACATGCAGGGAAATCAAAACTTAACTGCACAGATTTAGGCTACATGAAGAAAGGATTATGAAAAGGTTTTTTTTTTAACTATAGGTGTAGCCGGGGGGGGGGGGGGGCAAAGGGAGTTATGACCCCATCCCCGTTGACCCAAGAGCAAAACAAACAAACCCCGATCCACTGAGAGCAGGGGCGTTGATCCGGTGGGGGGGGGGGGGTGGGACAATTCCCCCAAGAAAATTATGGAGGGCAAACATATCGTTCCCCCCCCCCCATAAGTTGCCCCAGTATAGTTTTTTTGATTGATAAATGTTACATTATCTAAGTAAACTTATACGCACACTAAATGACGAAAGAAAACCACTGCTAAATCAACGATTTGAATATAATACCCTGATTTTTACCTCCAATTTCCGGTGCGCTTCGCGGGACATAGCCTACATTTAAAAAAAAACAAAAAAACTTTAGTATGACCGTCGCCCATGCACTAAAAATGAGTACTCCATCAAGGGATATCTTATTGATACAAAGAAACAAACTCTAAGGAATAGATCAATTGATGAAATGATCCGTTACAAAAAAAAAAATCAATTTCAAGTGAGTTAACTTTTCAATCTAAGAAGAGAACATAAAAATGGTGTTTCAACAAATTAGGCCTGATTTGTGTAACGACAAAGATCAAGAAAATGCTCTGAACATGGCAAATGGTGACTTGTTCATTATAGAGACATGTACAATTCGTTTTGATGTCTGGCGACAATCTGTGGTGACAGCCCCGTGCACCTTGATATATGCAGGGAAATGTAACTCTAGTTACATGTAAGCGGCGACAATATCTGTGCAGCGTGGTCTTGAAAAATTCTGCACAGATTTTCGACGGCGACAATCTGTGCTGCAACATAGCCCCATCAGTAAAGGAAATACCGTTCTTCCTGGGGGCCCTGTATAATGATCAACATACATTCAAATGACAATGACATAAAACATAATACAAGATTAACAAATAGGGTGTCATATATAAATACATGTTCTCCTGAGAAACAATTTGAGATGTTATTTCATTTTCAAAGAGAAGAAAATAGGCTATATCCGCTGATTATTATTCCAATTTCTTTCATGAATTAATTGAAGTTTATAATAAGAATAGAAGACAAGCTTTCAGACGTGATCTTGTAATCCCTAAATGCGGTACTGAGTATCGCTAGCCTTTTTATTATGGAATAATTTACCACTTTAGTTAAGACAAATTACACACCTGACTCATTCAAAAATTCAAAAATCCACCAAAAGAGACATTTCAATTTTCACCCATGCATGGCCACTGATTGAGCAGTTAAATGGTTCACCTCGCTCCCTATGTTACTCTGGTATTCATCACGTGTTATACCAGGGAAATGTAAGTAAGTTACACCTCATTCTCTCGTTCGCCGTATTGTCACTTGCAGTATTCATATTTTTTTTTTTTAATCAAAAATAGGTTCATATTGTGAGGACGATTTTTAAATATAACTGTCTGTAGTATTATGTGAATTTTAACTGTATATATATTTTTTTTTCATTTACTATTTTTATCATGTTAGTTTAATATTTATTTGATATTTCCCTTGAATAATTCAGTAATTTTCACACCATTGATCAGTCATATCAACACACAAAGACAAAAAACAATTCGCCCCCTTCATTGCATAATTTTTGGCATTGTGCTCCCCCCCCCCAACATTTTTAAATTAAAAAAACCCCACAAAATTCAGGATCTGCCCCTGTTCAGTCTGTATATTGCAATCACAATTACTTCTTGCAACCAACCACAATCAATCACAAAATATTTGCATTAAGTTATTTCATTTTAGACATCAGCAAATCTGTAGGCAACAGCTTTTATACAATTACATTGTTTCACTAAACATTAATTTCCTTCTTTGCATAATTATACACAGCTCTCTTTATCAAATAGGATTCAATCACGACAAATTTACACAATGATTTCATATTTCAGAATTTATTATGAACAATGAAATATAACGTCACTTATACACAAAATGAGGCAGTTTTCACTAACTGCTGAAGAATATGTAAAATAATCAGGTTTGGAAAATCTGAACAAATTTAATTTGGAATATAAAATAAAGCTCAAGGCATTAAATGTTTACATGTACAGACAGCCCCAGATAAAGAATATTGCCACACAACCCAGATTCATGCCAAGTAAATACATATCTATAAAATGGCCTACTAAGAAAGATTACTGATCGAGAGCCTGTCATATGATCAAGTGTGAAAAATACTTGTTTTGTTTTGTAAATACAGGAGCTATCTTTGAAAGTGATATACATGTAGAACAAGTAAAATTTAATCGCAGTGATTTTTATGCATCTCATTTTATTTTATCAGAGCTTTTAAAAAAAAACTTATCCACAGCTCTTTGGGGCTCTCCAGAGCTACATCGTTCACTGCTCCCATGTTTGATTTTTTTTACACTGACATGATCACTGTAGCAGGGATAAACTAGATGAATTCTCGACTGCGCGCAGTTGAAATATATGCCTCCGCCTTTGCCAGATCAGAAATATATCGCACATTCACATTGATTTGTTTTAAACTGTGTACATGTTATTGATTCGTCTAATCAATTAATCACCCTATCTTATTATAGTTATACAGTCATTGCTTGAAAAAATATCCATGACAGGATTATAGCTGCCATTATCATACTTTTAGAGGGCAGTACTGAAAAAAATGTTTTTTACCAGTAAAAAGTAGTCAAGATGCAAATTCTACAGATATCATTATAGAGATGTCATTATAGAGACTGGTAAAATACATGTAGATAAAACCAGAATAAAAAGCCTCTAATTACATGTTAGTTGACCTCTTTGACATTTGACTTTACACCTTATAACCCCAAAGTCTAATCAGTTTATCTCCTCCTAGTCATGAATACAAAATAGTTGAGATATGGTGATAACAAAGGTAAACCAGAATAAAAAGCCTCTAATTACATGTTAATTGACCTCTTTGACATTTGACCTTAATACACCTTATAACCCAAAAGTCTGATCACTTTATCTCCTCCTACTCATGAATACAAAATAGTTGAGATATGGTGATAACAAAGATAAAAATTTTTTTTTATTTCACATACATCTGTATAATGACCTCTATGACCTGTCACCTTTGACCTACGCGAACAAAAATCTAATCAGTTCGTCTCACTATGGTGATGCATACTATTTCCAAGTTTGAAGTTAATGGATCAAATAGTTCTTGAGATAGCACATTAACAAGGCTAAAACCTGCAATTTCAGAATTGACCTCTATGACCTTTGACCTTTGACCTACATATCCCAAAATCTAATCAGATCGTTTTTCTATGGTGATACATACTAGTACCAAGTTTGAAGCTCATACCTCAAATGGTTCTTGAGATATCGCATTAACAAGGCCAACGTACGGACAACCCGAAAACATAATGCCTCCTGCACCACCTTCGGTGGTGGAGGCATAAAAAATCTTATATTGCATGGTCAATATAAGATGTGAACCTGCATGAGCCACTATAACATTAGATGGTAGCTAGGAAGAAAATTTGCCGTCCTCTTGAAAATACAAATAATATTTTTCGGAAACAGGAAACCCTCTATAGTCCTCTAAATGTTCATGTGAATTATTGACACCTCCTTCAAGTCAGTACCAAAATACATAAACTGCTCTTCTAGAGTTTTTTTTTTTTTTAATTGGAAAGAAACTGATACATGTATAAAGGGTTCCCAGAAGCAGCCATGGTGGAGAACATAACAATAAAAACCTGTGCACTAGACCATGACAACAATGGCTTTTCATATTCTGATGCACAGGTTTTTAATGTTATGTCCTCCAGCATGGCTGCTGTGAAAACCCTCTATATTTTTTTCACATATTACAAATACATTCTCACTGACAATCTTATTGATTCTTTAAAACATTGCATGGGCTTATCAAATCTTTTACTATCCCTACACATATGTGCATAATCATCCATACACTTTCTCAGTCCATGTGAACAATACAATCAATTTACTAATGAATATAATTTACATAGGCCTCTTTTCCCCCTGAAAAAAAAAGACTCCTTGTTTTTGACAAAAGATTGGATAAATTATGCCTATATTTTGCAGGACCAAAATATAATTAGTCTACCGAGGTGACTATACTTAGTCCTTTCAAATATATTTCAATATATATATCAATAAATATATGAATAAATAAATAAAAAATATCATGCCTCTTTGGAATGTAAGGTGACATACAGAATAAATGATAACAAGGTTGAAATCATCCTTTGAAGGAAGGGGGAGAGAAAGAAGAGAGAAAGCATGGAGAAATGATTTGAAAACAATCATGTCACATAAATTATTAATAGAATGGGTATTATTCAAACTGAAACACTCCAAATTATGATGAAAGATAACCAAATGTGATTACATATATGTTATTTATTATTATTAACATTATTATTATAACTATCATTTTATTTGGCAAAGACAAAACCAAGAAAACAGTGAGTACAAAGCAATCATAGAATTTCTAAGAGAGTATAATGCACACAATTCAGATTTTTGATTGAATATGTTGATAAAATAAGAGTTCAATATTAGGAGAATTCTCAAGTAAACCCAATGCTAGCATGGAAAAACTGCAGGTCAAATCTAGATTTGCAAAAAAAGAGCAGCAAGTGCACAAGAAAGAAGCTTATTTGTAATCCCTCCACAAATAAACATGTACATCCCCTTAGCTTCTTTATGTTACGAATTCAGTAAAAAACACCACACACCAAAAACAGCAGCCAATTAACCAGAATACTGTTGAGAATAATCTTCTTAATTTGTTGCTGTTTTACTCTGCCGATCCAGAATATGCATTAGTTATATAGACTGATGATGGAACAAAATAAGTTGTACGGTCTTCCAAGACCAGTCAGGGCAGTACAGGATACCAGGCCTACCATGGAGCTATCAAACAGGAAATGGTATCCTGCTGAAATTGTGGAGAAAGTGGTATATTAAAAAGCAAATTAAGGAAGACAAATTGCATTGGAAAAGGAAATAGATGGACTGAGCGCTTTTATTTGCAGAAAAAGGTCATTCATATGCTTCAAACTGGGAATAGATCTTCATGAAAATATTCGTGATGCAGCAGTATTTGACTTACAACAGGTCATATACATGCCCAAATCAAAGAGGCAACTGAGGCAAGAAATCCTCATCAAAACATCCCTACTAATAGCTGCTGTATTTGCCTTGCAGCAGGTGATTTGAGTATCAAAACCAAGGAGGAAAGAGATCTTCATCAAAACAATCAATATGCAGCAGTGCATGATTTAGAACAGGTGATTTACATACCAAAATCAAACAGGGAAGGAATGTTCAAAACATTCATGATGCAGCTGTTGTATGTGACTTACACCATATCAATTACATGCCAAAATTAAACAATTGTTTGATATTTCATGGAGATGAAATCAAAGTTTAGCAAATATGTTTTAGTCAAAAGTGCAGACTACAAAAACAAGATAAGGATAGGAGATAGAGAATGAGTTATTCTACAGCAGCTTCTTCAAAGACAGCAGTCTGGATGCTGTGGTGGTGACAACATAATACCCAGAAGATTAAACCATGAATCCCATAGAGCAGTAGAGCACCTGTGAGCTGACATCTTTGTACCTTTCATCTACTTTAGGAGAGGAAAGACTGAATCCCAGTAGAGTGGACTAACCACATAGGAGAGGGAAGTCAAAGAGACGATCAAAATAAATTCAGGTATCATCTGAAGAGGATGGACATGTTTTGTTGATGCTCCATGGATTCCCTTATTTTTTTGCATTTGTTGTGCATTTTCTTCGGACTGTTAAGCATATGAAGGCACTGTTATAGCATCCTAAAAGTGAGTAGGCTATAATAATGTTTATTTGACTGTACATCCTGGTGAATAGTGATCTTTTTGTTTGAAGTGGCAGGAGGAAGTGAAGGTGCAAATGCGCAGGCAAAGAAACCAGATGTTCTGAAATCTGATATTTCTGTCATTGTAGTTGATGAACTTCTGTGTTTCGTAACAAATAAAATGAACACTCTCTCAACTGATGAGATTGTAAACCTTGTACCAACGTGCTTCAAGTCTGCAGAACAGAGAAATTTAAAAATATGCTTTTTGATGCTTGCAGTAGCATGTGTGACAACATATATGTGAGAAACATGTGTCATGAAGGTCCATCAAAGGATGTAAACAATGTCAAAACTTGAATCAAATTGCTACTAGAAAGTTGTAATGAAGTCCAATCATTTGTTGCCAAAGAGCTGAGCAGGTTACCACCTGCTGGCTTTGACAACATTGATGTTTCGGCTCTACTAGGGAGGCTGATAAAGCCAGAGAGACACAGCAGACCATAACTGAATACAAACTTGAGTCATACCTTGAGGAGTTCAATGGATTTCCAGATAGCTACATTGGCTGGTGGCTCAGGAGCCCTCTTCAAGAAGTCAGCTACTGATGTCTCATTGGGGGCAAGCAGCTTAGTGTGAAGGCACAGCTCCTGCGAAATTAATGACCTTCCATTCTCAAGTGAAGGTTGCTGAGAATCTTGAGAATGATGCGATGGCCATGGATTGTAGCAACTACCAAAACTTTGGAGTCAGTAGTCTCCCCGGGCCAGGGTACTAAAATGGAGGAGGATGTTTCTGGAGTGCTTAAAGGAGAATTATCCCCAGGCTTTTAAATGTACATAGGGTCATAGGGAATAAAATAACATTTAATTTGATATAAAAATCACCGTTTTAGACCAACTGATGCCGTTATAAGAGCAGAAAATAGAGACAACTTTTTACGATGATCGAACGTCATCTGCTCCTACTGGCGGCGTCCATTTTCTCTAAATTTCCCATAAAACCTTGCGCGTGATGACGTAGGGCATGGAGAACTCACTACTAGCTTGCGAGATATTGACTAGCGCGCGCTGCACGTTTTACACACGGTAAACATGGTGTGTTGTCAAGCGTTCGGCTGTTGTAACTGTTCCAAGAAAACGATAGGGAAATCATTCCATCGGTTCCCAGACCCGGAGAAATGTCAGGAATTGTTCAAGCGTTGGGTGACCATATTGAACATGGAAAAATTCCAAGGAAAAAACTTCAAACTTGATCGGAAAAATGATGTGATCTGCAGTGATCATTTCACGGAGGCCGATTACCACGTAGATCTGCGGGCTAAGCTTATGCCCGGGCGAAAGGAACGAAGGCTCCTCAAAGACGGTGCAGTTCCATCGATTCTGGCAAACAGACCGGCTCCTAAGTCCCGTCATTCGTCAGAAAACAGGATAGCCAAGACAGAAGCAAAAAAGGTATGTACTTATTTTTTTTTGCATATTGATTAAAAGTACGGTTAACTTCTAGTTCTGATAAAAAATAATATTCGGGCGTGCGTGCTCTGCTTATTTGTACAGCTTCATACACATGGATTATGTACACAAATCAGACGTAGTCTGACTCAAAGCCCCGATTGCAGGTTTAGCTTGCATGGCATTGCCGGCCTGCGCTGTAGACCTCTAAATCTGACTGGCTCTGCTCTTTGCTCTGATGTCTGAGTCTGAGCTCTGCTGCTTATGCATGCATTTTTAAGTTCTTGATTATAATATTAGTCTTCAGGACAGGAGGAAATATGAAAAGCATTCCCATTGATTGGCTTGGTTACTTCAGATCATTTAGATTATTTTTGATAAAATAAAATAGTGGACACGCTCCAGAATTCTCAGAAATCTAAATATGCATTCAAATAATGATGGAATGCTGTCATCCTGAAAAACATTTATCATATTGGAATGACTTATCTGGACCATAACCTGTCAATTGGAATAAAATACCCACTAATAATTTCAAATGTTCCATAAATGATAAACACTCATATTCGCTAATTCTATTCCAACTTATTTCATAAAGCTATTGCTCTAAATGATGTTTTGCATTAAATACTCGTTCCGGGTGAGATTCTGACCGAGCTGCTTGAATGTTGGATCCTTGCGCTGCTTAGTCTAGCTTTTGACGTGGATGTGTCGTTCAAAGTTCGTGTCAGTTATTTTTGTACAATTTTCATAAGTATAATATTCTTACAAATTATCAACAAGTATTTATAAATAGTTTCGAAGCAGGACAAAGTCATTTTCAATTTAGATAAGGTGGGTATTTGTGCAATTTTTGAACCTATGTTATGAAAAATTGTGCTGGTCTGGGAAGTGAAATTCGACTCAGAGTGCTGGGTGGCCCCGCCCGCCGCCGCCCGGGGTAGCTACAACCCTGTTAACACTATACCATCAAAATGAGAATATTTTCCCCGCAGTGGTGTTCTAACAATATGTTGTTGCCATGAATTTAAATATAAAGATTAAGTATATGTGCTGTATTGTCTATCCTTTTCATTTCAGTACATCCAGTCAGTATTGACAGAGACCTACCCTCCTGAGAGAAAGGAAGGACCTTACAATGACCAACCATCTACCTCTCAACTCACATCTTTTGAACATGTAAGTTACCCATATTTACAAATATTATTCCCAGCAAGATCCCCTGGAGCCAAGTGGTGCGGCAAGGAATGAAGGGTCGTGCAGAGGATCAACCAAGTAGACCAGCCAAAGAAGCTCCAACACAACCTACATGTATAAGAAAGACTGGTAATGTGGGCACAGCTACATGTAGTTGTGGGAAAATCCAGGCAGTTCGTAAAAAGTTTGTTAGTGTGTTTACCACATGGTTTAATTCTGAGCTGGATGCTAATACACTCAGATATTATCTGAAGGATAAATTGAACTAGAATATCAATGAAGGTGATTAATACCCCTGCCCCAATGTGTGTTCCAAATTTCCTGAGCACTGCTTGAAAAATGAGGAAGTGGTTTGATGTGCAATATTTTCCTGTTTTATTGCCATTATGTCGTTACCATGGTAATGCAGTTTGCCGCACATTGAAACAATATGTCTTGCACATCTTTACCACAAGGCCAATGTGTGTGCCAAATTTCAAGAGCATTGCTTGAAAAAATGAAGTAGTTCGATGGCAAAATTTCAACCTGATTTATTGCCATAATATGCCGTTACCATGGCAACACAGGTTCTGACACATTCAAAAAATATGTCTTGCACATCTCCATCCTAAGACAAATGTGTGTGCCAAATTTCATGAGCATTGCTCAAAAAATGAGAAAGTAATTCGATGCGCAAGATTTCAATCTGATTTATTGCCATAATATGCCGTTACCATGATGGCAATGGAGTTTCTGACACATTCAAAAAATATATCTTGCACATCTCCATCCCAAGACAAATGTGTGTGCCAAATTTCATGAGCATTGCCCCAAAAATGAGGAAGTAGTTCGATGCACAAGATTTCAACTTGATTTATTGCCATGATATGCCGTTACAGTGGCAAATACAGTTTTCGACACATTCAAAAAATATGTCTTACACATATTCATCCCAAGACCAATGTGTGTGGCGAATTTCATGAGCACTGCTCGAAAAATGAGAAAGTAGTTCGATGCGCAAGATTTGCAACGGACCGACCGCCCGACCGCCCTACCGCCCGACCCCCCTACCGCCCGCTGACCACACGCTGATTCCTATATACCCCCCTTCAAACTTTGTTTGGCAGGGGTATAATGACACTGGGGCGTGTTGTAAGATTGTCTCAGAGAAATCAGCTTATGCCAGGTATGGGTCATTCCATATAACAGCTATATATAAGGACGTAAAGGATATGTATAACTTGGATATATGGCCTGAAGGTGTATTTGTCAGGAGATATTATGAGTCTTGCAGACCAAGAACTGCTTCGCCTGGTGTTGAGTCACTGAGGAATGTCAAAGGGATTGAGCCCCCAGCTCCTGTGAACACCGACGGTTAGTGCCGCACATGAGGGAAACTGTAAAGGCAATTTGTACAATTCAATCTTGTAAGTTATAACACTCGAGGCCTTGACCTTGGGCAGAGTGCTGATGAAATCTTTTTATCTTATTCAACTTGTTAACCCTGCTTTATGGACCTCTGTTGTGTGCAGTCGAGTCTGAAATAAAGTCTTAAACTGAATCGAATATTGCATATGGACACTGGAGAAACTTTGCTGTGATTGTGGAAATCGCATTATTTCTGGCAGTATGTCAACTTACTTAGAGACATATACAATTTTGTCATTGTTTAATTCTATATTTATATCAAAATGATATTTCTAATTTGAACAATCTGCACAAGAAGCATCTACCACCAAAGAGGAACAATATTTCCTGAAAATTTCCATGCACAATCGATTCAAAATCTTAAACATCATCTTAAACAAAGCTATGTTCATCAGAGTGTAAAAACGTGTTCGTAGCCCTCTCCTCCTCTTCCCATTACGTAACGTGCATTTTTGAAATTACAAGGGAAATGACTCCGTGCACCTTCCAGCGTTACAGCTACGAGCTCAATTTTCAGCACGCTAGAAAACCCCACTTTGTTGCCTTCTATTAGGATCCTGATTGAGGAGCAGATAGATAAGGTTTGGGACAGAATTCAAAGTATGGAACTGAAATTTGAAACTAAAATGAAGAAGTTCAAAGAGAAAATAGATGATGTAGTGAAGTCTGTTAATTTTAACGGCCAGAATATTCAGGAGCTTCAAACGCAAATACCCAAACTGGAAATGAACTGAAGGAGGATAAGAAAATGGTGAGCCAGGAACTGGATAGCTTAAGATCCTATATTAGTCGAGAAAACCTACTGTTCCACGGCCTTCCAGAAAAGGAGCAAAAGGAGGACTCAGAAAATGTGCTCCGTGAGTTTTTTGTGGAACACCTGAAATTGGATAGGGAGTCAGTGGAGAAGATTGAGTTTCAGAGGGCACGTCGTGTAAATGATGCGAGGAGACCGCGCCCAATCATTACTCGTTTCCTGAGGTATAAAGACCGTGCATTGGTGATGCAGAGAGCCAAGAATTTAATAGGAACAAATATGTCCATCATGGAAGATTTCCCGGTGTGGGTAAGGGATCAGCGCCGTCAACAAATGCCCACCATGAGAGCAGGGAAGCTTGCTTACTTCTCCAGAAGTGAACCATGGAAGCTGTATGTAGATCGGGTACTCCTGCCAATGGAGAGACAAGCCGAGTTTGTTCAACAACACCCAGTAGGATCAGGAATACGCCTCCATGTTGAAAAGGAGTCTGACCGAGATGCCCATCCCAACCTTTTGGAAAGACATGCAGCTGAAATCACAAGAATGGAGGTAGAAAATCAAGGATAAGTACCAAAACCAATTTCTAACAAGAAAGTTGAATGAGTAAATTACGCAATGCATAATAAATGTCCCCGCCGAAAGTGCAGATCTGTGGAAATTAACTAGCCTGAACCTTAAAACTTCAGTGAAAAACTTTAGTGAATAAAATAATGATGTTACTGCATGCAAAAGAAGAGAATACCAACAATGCATGTATACAACTGAAATATAAAACATGAAAACATTATGAACCTTCAGCCATTTTGAATAAATTTGCATAAATTTGCATGAATAATGAATTTCAAAATTTTGTGTAGAAGTTTGGAAGCCCCCACCCAGCCCTATCAGATAAAACAATCGGAATAAAAATCCGATGTGAAATAGAGGAGAAGTAGCATTTTTCGTCAATTTTGAATAAATTTGCATAAATTTGCATAATTAATGAATTTCAAAATTCTGTGTAGAATTTTGGAAGCCCCCACCCAGCCCTATCAGATAAAACAATCGGAATCAAAATCCGATGTGAAATAGAGGAGAAGTAGCATTATTCGTCAATTTTGAATAAATTTGCATAAATTTGCATAATTAATGAATTTCAAAATTCTGTGTAGAAGTTTGGAAGCCCCCACCCAGCCCTATCAGATAAAACAATCGGAATCAAAATCCGATGTGAAATAGAGGAGAAGTAGCATTTTTCGTCAATTTTAAATAAATTTGCATAAATTTGCATAATTATTGAATTTCAAAATTCTGTGTAGAAGTTTGGAAGCCCCCACCCAGCCCTATCAGATAAAACAATCGGAATCAAAATCCGATGTGAAATAGAGGAGAAGTAGCATTTTTCGTCGATTTTGAATAAACTTGCATAAATTTGCATAATTAATGAATTTCAAAATTCTGTGTAGAAGTTTGGAAGCCCCCACCCAGCCCTATCAGATAAAACAATCGGAATCAAAATCGGCCAAGAAATGACGGAGAAGTAGCATTTTCTAACATTTGAGCACACACGGACAGACGGACGGACGGACGGACGGACACACACACACACACACACACACACACTCACCCATACCTGTGCGCGCATAATAACCGATGACATCTTTTACAACCTAGAATTTGACCGCATAACCGATGACCTGTGTGTATAGAATTCAACCGCATAACCGATGACCCGTCTGAAATTTTTCTATACAACCGACGACTTGTTCGCGTAACACTAACTGATGACCTACCCCTATATGCAAAAGCATGTAATTTGGGTCTAACTGCGCAGGTCTGCAAACCGATGACGTCATCGGTTCGCTGTGTGTCATCGGTCCGAATGTAAAGTTCATGCCTATGTCATCGCTTTAAATGGGCGCACATACACGCACACACGCATGGAGCCCGTTTCATAGTCCCCTCGCGAACTTCGTTCGGCGCGGACAACAAGAAAGTTAAATGAGCAGATAGCTGAAATATATTATAGAGCTCTAGGCACTGTTTTTTGTTGTTTTTTTTTTCATTCTCTGAAACAAAGTTTAAGCATCAAGCCAAACGAAGGAATAATGTTTTTTATTTCAATAAAGCTGTCACCATGGAAATGAAACAAGGAAAGTCAAGTTTTGAATAAAATTTATATCTTCAAGCACATTTAGAGGATCGAGCTTAAAATGACCAGTGAATGAGGATGAAACACTAAGATAAAACTCAAGAGAGGAGAAGTACTGATTAATTTAGCAAAAGAAGAAAACTGGATATCATGGAACACTAACTGGACTCAGTTGAGTTTATCTGAACAAAAAAAGTAAGTGATAATTTAACATTTATGAAAAAAAAATGTGTTATAAATTTTTCATGATCTTTCACAGTTTTCAGAAAAGTAAAAGAAAAAAAGGGGAGAAGGAGGAAGAAAAGAAGAAGGAAAGGAAAGAGAATACCTGTTAAATCATGAATTTGTGTAAAGAATTTAGAAATTAATTAGAATTTCTGTGTAGACAAGGTTTACTTTTTCATACAATTGACTTTTTATATCTCAAGAGCAAAATAAAACAAAACCAAGAACACTAAGTCAGACAACTTCACTGAAATAGCCCCAAGATTGTCAACCGCAAATCGGCATCAATGATAATAAAGGATCAGCTTTGCAAATACAAGGCCAAACATCAGAAGTTGCGCTTGCAAACAACCAAAACTCTTCAAGATGAAGAATTAAAGTCTGATGTTTTAGAGGGAGACTCCATGACCAAGGAAATACCAGTACTACCTGATGCTGTCGTTGAGGGAGACTCGATAATTAGGCACATTGAGTGCTGACTCCTGAGCAGAAGACAGAAGGTGGTCTGCTATCCTCATCCAGGGGTGAAGGTACAAGACATCTCATCTCAGAAGGAACATGGTGATGTCAGTCTGCATGTGGGCACAAACAACTTGGCTGAAGATTGCAGATGCATCAGCCATGACATTATAGCACTAAGAGATGCAATATTGCCAAGAGAATGACAAGTTGCCTTGTCCAGCATCCTACATCACAGATAAGAATCTGCGTAAGAGAGCCGTCAAGTCGACGTGATGAATGAGCAGTTGAAAAGTGTTGTCCGTGAATGGAGGTGATAATGATTTGATAATGCCCCAATTGACACAGTATGTTTGAATGAGACAACATGAAGAAGGAATTGGGTGGGCAGTCTTAAAGAAAAATCCTGTAGTATATGAGCACGTCAAGTTCATCCACAGTCACATGGACCACAAAATTGGAACCATCGTCATCAACAATGCACACAGCCCACATGTCACCATTGTACTACTCATCTTAACAGAGCTGCACATGCTCTGTCTAAAAGATTTCACAACATGATAAACATGTGCAACACACCATGGCCATTTCAAGACATTTACAGAAGCCCTGTCTTTGGACACCATCCTGCCCTATGAGCACCTGCCTTTGTTTCACAGGAAGGATTTAGGATGATGTCAACACCCAGGCTATCAGTGTACCTACACTAGTAAGCATGATGTTGATGACCATCGGCACCAGGTTCATTGAGTATCTACTTTTTCAAATCACACAGAGAGTACTTTGGTAACTCTTTTAAAAAATATATTAAAAAGATCAGGGACACTTCATAGCCTTCTCAACTTTGAAACTGGCTCTAAGGAACTACCATTCCTGACTTGATCTGTTTGGTTAACTCATTATTGTATATAAAATAAAGAGGTTGACACTTGGTGCTTGATCAAAACAAAAAAACAAAAAAACAAAAAAAAAGCTAAACGGTCCAGAAATAACTAATTCAACCAAACAATATTTCCATCTCAAAGAGGAGAGTAGCTACAGTGATATCACATTTCTTCACATACTGCTACAGAAGAGCTTTCCTTGTATTAAAAAATGATTTGTGTCTCTGTAGTCATTAACACAATCTTTGTTCAATTTAGACTGGAAGGTTATGGAAGGCTTTAATAGTTGGTGTTTAGTGCTCATGCATATGTTCAACCAAACTGTGGAGAGTTTGTGGTAGAATACTTGCAAAGTTTAAATGATCCTACTCTAGTCTTCAGTATTCTATTTTTTTTTAAACAATCAATGTATCAAATGACCAAACAAGAATCTCATCATCATCCAAGAGTAATATCTCATAATGCAAAATTGTAATCAACAAAAAAATACCCCAAAGAATGGATAGGACATTTTTCTACATACTGCTTTAGAGAGAAAAAAAAGGTATGTGTCTTCGTAGTCACAAGACCTGAAACCTTAGCGCGGAAGGATATAGGAATGATATAGGAGGTAAAAAGCTCACTAGTACAAAAGAAGTAAAGACCATATATATTTGAATGACATAACATATCATTTATTTGGCAATCATATGCTATATTTTGTATGTCCAGAAAACTAAAAAACAAAGCAAGAAACAGGGTGAAACACTGCGATTCCTTAATGCATTTCAGAAGGGGCCATAGATGGTAGGAGTATTGGTAAATTGCCATGATGCCCTTGTGCTTTATCTATAATATCTGTTCCTAAACTAAAATTCTGGTAGAGTTCAAAGAAATAAGTGGATTAGTTCACAGACCTAATGCTCATACTTGTGGACCACTGCTAATTTTCAGGCCACATACAATTGTATTGTGACTTCAGAAATGAAAGGCAACAGTGCTGTCTCTGGAGTACCTTGCGAAATGAGAGTTCCTGCAGATATGTAGCATACAGGCTTTTCACATACTGGATACATGGCTACCTTGGCAAGGGCGTGATCCCAACATTTGCTGTGATGAAGATCTATCAAGCTTTTCCAGCTCAAGATGAGAATCATATTGGCTACAAAGAAGGGGGCAATGGAGAGGAGACTGTGGTTCCAAAAGACATTGCAATTTAAACCAAACCCAGCTAGAGCGTACAGCAACAGCATCCAACTCACCTACGTGTTACATGTAGATGTCAACTACTCCTGGAAGTGTAGCCACACTTACATGTAGGTCTTTTTGTAGAAGTATGTCTATGATCTTGGGAAGGAGGGCTGAACAACTGGGTAATCAGCTGTTCTCCTTGGGAATTATGTTGATGAAGGGAGGTAGGAAAGTGAGAAGGGAAGGTGATGGTGTATGGTGCTGTCACAAGAGCATTCTCCCACTCTTTACATCAAGATAGTCATCAGATGTAGATCTTTACTGAACTGAATCAGGCAAAGGCATATAATACTCTGCAGTCGAATATCTCTAGTTACTTTCATGTTATTACACACTTCAAAATACCTATTTGTAGATTGAATCAAGGTGGAATTATGCTTGGATTGAGTAGGATATAGTTTCAGTCTATATGTACCAAAACATAGGATTACAACTACAACTTTTATTGCCTTGGTACAGAAGTTACAATTTCTACTTATTTGATTTTAGTTAAAATGTACTCTCATTGTTCTTATCATTGGCCAGTTTGTTAATGTTAAAGTTGAAACTCACAGATTTTCTTCTTAATTGCATTTATACATGTAAATCACTGGAAAGCTTAAAACCAAAGAATTAACTGATTCTATTATCCAGGACAGACACAACAGTAATAAAGAGAAATAAAAACAGTGAAGAGAATAATTCTGGAGAGAAACAATGCGGAAGGGCAGCTGATGAAATTGGTTTCTCTCCTAAGATGTCACGGCATGGACACACTTATCTCTACTGCATATTCATTAGCATTCATGCAATAGTCGTGAACGTACTCCTGCAACAAAATATATGGCTCGTAAACTCAGTATTTACAGTTTGATGACTTTTTAGCCACTTCCGCAATTTAGCTTGCATACAATAAAGCTTGTCATTATCTGCCATCAAACTGTGCAAATTGACTGCTTTTTACATTTTAGAAGCACTCACTAGAAAATCTTTACTATGGCATTATTTTCTCTCTTGAATTATGTTTCGATACATGTAGAGACCAAGGAAAAGAACACAACTCCAGCTAACTGGCAAAGGATTGTGAAGAAAAGGCTGAGGAACACTGGTGAAGCGTATAAATCAGATAGCGGAAAAGAAATAGCACGACTGCCTTGACCTTCAGCTCAATTCAATTCAATTCAATTTCGGTTTTATTAAAAAGACTCAGCAAAAAGTCCGAAGACTAACAGTGTGAGTTTACAATTTTTAAAAAACATATAAATATAAATATAAGTACTAAAGTGAAAAAAATCACAGACAAGATAAGTAATTTATACATATTAAAACTATTCAACTTCGTAAAAAAAAGAAAATATACATTACAATCTGAAACAGCGCTCCTACCGCGACCCAGCACGCATGCTCACTCCTGAAGACCTAACCCCCGCCGCGTCCCACCGATCCGCCAAGTCAGCGCCCCCACCGCAATCCGCCGACGAGCACGCAAACTTCAACAACCTGGAAGCACTGAACCGATTAAGTTCAGCGCCTCCAGGCGATCAAAGCACGCAATCGCGCAAGCGGACCACCACAGGGGCAACCAACCCAAAGGAGCACATCGAACGCGGCAGGAGCTAGGCAAGCTTAAAAAATGGGGGAGAAAAAGAGCACGCCTGTCGAGCCACAGCAAAAGCACTGACCCAAAGGAGACAAGTACACATAAGAAAGAAATAGCAAAATGACAATAATCATGAAGGCAGGAAAATTGCACTGGCACACACAAAGCTAGGCCGGAACACCACAAATACATGTATGCAAAAGCATAAACATACTTGTCGTGTATTGGACATTTTTTGAACATTTCAAGAGACAAGGATCAATAATCATTAATCATTCATGCAAACTGTGTTTTAAATACAATGCCAAAAGAGCTGTAAAAACGAGTGTCAACGGTGAGAAGAGAGACACAGAGCTCGCTAGAGAGAGAGAGAGAGAGAGAGAGCCGGGAGTACAGGGGAAAGGGAGTAGAAAAGAAATAGAAAGATGAGAGGAAAGGAGAGAAAGGGATAAAGAAAGGCAGAAAGAAGAAGCAGATGACACTCGTAACAGCAAAAATTGGAAACTTACTAGCACAGATATTTATAATTGCATGCATATTGCAAAAACAAAACCAAGGTTGCTGCAATTGTGATTACACTACAAAAAAAGGAATGTGGTGAAAAGCCAAGACAGGAAAGATTGAGAAGGGTGAGATGGTGGAGAGAGAAAAAGAGAGAAAAGAAGTTAAAGAGAGAAAGAGAGAGGGGTAAAGAGAAAGAGAGAGAAGGAGAGAGGGGGAGAGAGAAGTATGAAGGGGAGAGAAGTATGAAGGAGAGGCTTCATGTGGCTCCTGTAACTTTAAGTATACCAGTCTATTTTCCACAGGAGACAGAGAAGAGGTGTATACATGGATGTCTACCCCCTTCCCCTACATAAAACATGCTCTCTGTAATTAAACGTTTCAACAACTCTCAACTTCCGAACTTGTCTCTTCTCCAATTTCCAACAATGTCCTGGATTCTAAACCACTTCATAGGGAAGTACGATCGGCGCAGGAGATTCAGTCGGTGCTGGCCGATATGGGTAACATCAACGGTGTCATCTCGCGGTTTGTCACTTCATGACCCTCCAGGATGCCCCTCGCGTACAGCCATCACTATTGTCATCCGACGACCTGGATTTAATCCATGAGCGCATGTTGTTAGACGACAAATAACTGCGTCTGATTTGCAGAAAATCCTCCTCATCGAAACAGGACTAACAATGTCATAACCAACTATTAGGAAGGCCAATAGGAAACTAGCATGGGTTGCTACCGGTGCCAAGTACTGCCAGCTAACTCAAAACATGAACCAGAAGAAATGATTGCAGTACGCCATTTCGTGCCTCCAGAGCAACAAATAGTTTGACGATGTCATCTGTTCAGACGAGTCAAGCGTACCGTTAGACCAACATGCTACAGTCTGCTTTCAGCACGTCAATCCAGACACTGGTGAGGCTGCTTCGAGGAAGCTGAAGCCCTGCCCGAAACACCCAACCAAGGTCCATTTTTGGGTGGCCATATCCAGGCAAGGCCACACCAAGCTAAAGATCTTTGATGGAGTTATGGATCAGAAATTCTAACAAGGCATCCTGCGAGCTGCACTTCTGCCGTTCATTATAACCACATACCCAGATGTACATCATTTCATACAAGCTAACGATCTCAAAGCAACTTGTTTTACCTATTTTTAACATGCGTGTGTACTGTATATGTACAACCATTTCTGAAATTACATTAACATATGAAACCTGTGCCACTTCCATGTGCATGTATCTAAATGGAGTTTTTGGTCAATTGCCATAGGAATTTGTGTTTTGATATTGCAGGTGTTTCCTCATGTTCTTTCCTTACTATTATTTTTATTCTTATACTTATGCTAATGCCCCCACCCCTCCCTCTTTTGTCTTTTCCAGCATACAAACCGAGGGATGCAAGAATTCATGGCAGATCAGGGCATCACATGGTGGCAGACTCCCCCGGAGTCACCGGATCTAAAGCCCATCGAGAATGTAAAAAATTCATGCATATCATTTGCCATAGTAAATTCGCGAAGAAACGTATAGAGCAATTTCAGGTTCCAGCAAAATAGGCCTGTATGTACTTCCACATAGTAGACTATTGGCATACATGTATATTTTGAGTCTCATATCAATTTTCATTACTAATATTGTGATCTCTAGCTAATTTCTTAAGGACATACCCGTGGAAAAAGATTAATTACATACTCTGTACATATATTATGCACATACATTGTTATTAAGGTTTTTTTTGTTTTCCTCCTTTCCTTCTTTGACCATACCAGTCACATGCTTTGTTTGTCTTTCTTATTTTGATGATTAGTTACACGGCCTTTCACATATTTATTACATTTCTTCTTCTTTCATCATTATAGACCCACAAACCCAGGACGAAGGAAGAGCTTGTGGATGGCCTACAGCTATTCTGGAGAAATCATATGATGCCAGAGAAGAGCTGCAGATACATCGACAACCTTATGAACTCAAGGCTATCCCAAAGGTGATTTCATCGAAGTTTCAAATGATGTACCTCACGGGTTGTCACTACTTGGACCCTCCAGGTCACCCCTCACGTATATCCATCGGTATTGTCATCCGACGACCTGGATTTAATCCAAGAGCGAGTATTGTTAGATGACGAAACAACGGCGTCTAATCTGCAGAAAATCCTCCTCATCGAAACAGGACCAAACCGGTGCCAAGTTTCCAACTATTAGCAGGACCAAACTGGTGCCAAGTACTGCCAGCTAATTCAAAACATGAACCAGGAGAAATGATTGCAGTACGCCATTGCATGCCTCCAGAGCAACGAACAGTTCGACGATGTCATCTTTTCAGATGAGTCAAGCATACAGTTAGACCAACATGCTACAGTCTGCTTCCGGGATGTCAACCCAGACACTGGTGAGGCTACTCTGAGGAAGCTGAAGCCCCGCACGAACCACCCAACCAAGGTCCACATTTGGGTGGCCATATCCAGGGGAGGCCACACCGAGCTAAAGATCTTTGATGGAGTTATGGATCAGAAATTCTAACAAGGCATCCTGCGAGCTGCACTTCTGTCGTTCATCACAACCACATACCCAGACGGACACCGTTTCATGCAAGATAACGATCCCAAAGTAAGTTGTTTCACATATTTTCAACATGCATGTATAATGTATAATGCACAACCATTTCTGAAATGACATTAACATATAAAACCCATGCCATTTCCATGTGCATGCATGTAACTAAATGGAGTTTCTGGTTTTGGTTTTTGATTTGGTTGTTGTTTTATTCTTGCATGTGTTTCCTCATGTTCTTTTCTTACCATTAATTTTATTATTATGCTAATGCTAATGCCCCCACCCCACCCCATCCCACTCTCTTTTGTATTTTCCAGCATACATGCCAAGGGATGCAAGAATTCATGGCACATCAGTGCATCAGATGGTGGCCAACTCCCCTGGAGTCAACGGATCTAAATCCTATCGAGAATGTTTGGCATGAGATGGAACACTTCTTGCGAAGGTAACAATTTCATGCATATTAATCGCCATAGTTAATTCGCAAAGAAACATTTAGAGCAATTTCAGTACCCAACAAAAAAGGCCTACACGTACATGTATATACATCTATTTCAACATCGTAGAATACTAAATGTAGATGTTTATTTCGAGTCTCATACCCATTTTCATTACTAATGTTGTGATCTTTAGCTAATTTCTTAAGGACATACCCTTGGAAAAAGTTGATATTTCTCCTCCAATAATTACTATGTACATGCATTGTTACTGAGGTTTTTTTGTTTTCCTCCTTTTTTTCTTTTGACCATACCAGTCACATGCTTTGTTTGTCTTTCTTATTTTGATGATTAGTTACACGGCTTTTCACATATTTATTACATTTCTTCTTCTTTCATTATTATAGACCCACAAACCCAGGACGAAGGAAGATCTTGTGGACGGCCTACAGCTATTCTAGAGAGATCATATGATGCCAGAAAAGTGTTGCAGGTACATCGATAACCTTGCAAAGGCTATCCTGAAGGTGACAGAGGTCAACGAAAACACAACTGCAGTAAATGGGGTCATCTGACTAGAGACATCCAGCAAGTTTTTGATGTTGTTGTACATTATTATTTGTAAATATGTTCATATGTGCGTATGATTAAATTAATTCATCAAAGTTTCAAATGCATCTATAGAGGAATTCCACAATAATGGAAGGACATTTAGACACATTTTACCAACTTCAAACCATAACTACAATTTTTTTTGTAATGGTAGAACATTTCAAACATCAATCTATGAGGTCGGTAATGGAAGGACATTTTGAAAAATCAAAATGTCCTTCCATTACTGACCTCATACATATGCAAATTTCATTACTGCTTGGCTATAACAGCATTTTTTTTTTTGAAAATCAAAGGCAGTAGATCTAATCTTACATCTCTGATTTTGAAATGTTCTACCATTACAAAAACAAATTGTAATTATGGTTTGAAGTTGGTAAAATGTGTCTGAATGTCCTTCCGTTACCGTGGAATTGCCCTATACTAGCACTGAATTTTTCTTTAGTTTTTTTCTGTCAAATACAATATACTCTGCCATGAAGAGAGAGTGACTATCATGGAAATAAGAGGATTCAGGAGGAATAAGAGGATTCAGGAGGTACAAAGAGTGAGAGAATTTTCTTACAGTGGAAATTTGAGTCATACTCTAATACCCACCTTTTCTGCCTTTCCAGTACATTTTCTGTGCTATCTCTTTCTCTACTCCTGTCTTAAATCTATTGTGCGCAGAAAAGCCCTTAGCAAATAAGACGCATTTTAAAGCTCTTCTAAAAAAAATTCCAGTTGTGACAATCCGACTATTGTTTTGGAGTTACTGTAACCTTCCTTCTGGATATATACAATTAGGTTTTAAAGAATTGATGACGCATTTTACGGCAAATTTTCTTCTATCTTCGATTTACGAGGGAACACGGACTCATTTCGCGTAAGAGCGTTACTGTGCTGGTGCGACAAATTATGGCGATTATTGCTGGCCTCATTTATATTTATCCACTGAGAATGAAACATAACTAATCACACTATATTGTATATGCACGATATAAAGTCAATATTTATTTGATTTTGTGTGTCTGGGTGTTGAAGAACATTGCAATTTTAGGCAACTATAAAATGGGAGAAAGCCTGTTTCTGGGCTATTAGTCTTTGTTGAAACACTACAAATCATTTGTTTCATTATTTAAAAGCAGTTAAGGGCAATATTGGAAGTTCTGAGGAGTCAGTCAAGTCTTTCGATGATTATTCAGACTGAGACCACGTGGACGCTTTCCTGAATGCCAGTGGTATACCAGAGGAAAGACAAGCTAACCTCTTTTTGGCAAGTGTGGGTTCTATTGCTTATAAGCTTTCAAAGACTTTGTACAACCCTAACTAACCGAACACGAATCATACACAGAGCTTTAGACGATGCCAGAAAGCTTTAGGCCAGCCCCCATTGTGATTGCTGAACATCATTATAATTTTGGACTGTTCAGCAAGAAAAAAATGATTTGGCAGCAGATTTTGTGGCCCTTCTAAAAAAATCTGGCTTCAACTTGTGCGTTTGGGGCATTTCAAATGCATACTCTTCAGGAAATGCAAAGTCTCTGGGCTTCATAAAAAGATGTCCCAGACACAGCTCCTTTCAATCCAAGATTTAACATATGATGATGCAAATTCTAAATGCATTGCTGATGAGATAGCTGGTGCTGCTAATAAACAACCAATGGGACTAGCAGCTCTGACGTCCATTGCTTTGCACATCAGGGTGTAACAGACAACAATTCCCAAAGAAGGCTTCCAGAATTTCTTCATGCTCAAGGATTTAAGGATGTGAGTTGTGACTTACCATTTGTAAGAGGGGACACCTCACCGCTGTATGCTGATCAACCAAGAAGCACAAAGTCAGAGGAACCAATACGTAAATGAATCAGATGATTCAGTGACTCAAAGACAGAATATTGTGATACCCTACATAACTATTGAGTGCACGCATACCGATTTGCCTGATCATGTAGATGTAAATGTACATAATACATGTATCAAAGTGAATGAAGCCATCAGTGTGGCCTCCCAGTTCAAATCACGTGGAGAGAAAAGCACATGCTTCGTCTGTCAGGGTTGATGGATTAGGCAAGCTCTTTTGCCATACCATAGGTTCGCCCAAGCACATAATCATATACACATGGGTGCCAATGGTGTGGGGCGCATCTGAAAGCGGTGTTTCTACTACGAGGTCACAGAACATCCATGAAATGTCAACGGAAGCGGGTAACATGAAGGTCCTGTGATCGGACATTCTCCCTCGCATGTCATATGACAAACATCCCGATAGTCTTCAGCACATACCGGACAGAGTTCATCGGGCTGTGAATAAATATGTACGGTCTATAGTACAGCATGTCAAAGGGCAGTCAATCACATACCCCAAATTACTCACAAAGACAAGACAATATACTACACAGATGGGGTGCATCTGTCTAATAAAGTAAGGCACGACAATATTTCTCAATGACTTACGTACTATATTGTTGTTGATTTGAAGTACATGTAGGGGGATGATTCTTACTCCATAAATACATGGAACTCTAACACAACTGTATTGCCATGTTAAAGGCAATATTAGAAGTTTTGAGGAGTCAGTCAAGTCTTTCAATGATTATACAGCAAGAAAACTTTTTTGAAAGCCAATGGTATACCAGAGGAAAAGCAAGCCAATCTCTTCCTGGCAAGTGTGGGTCCTATTCCTTAGAAGCTTTTGAAGCCATTGTACAGCCCTAACCAACCAAACACAAAGTCATACACAGAGCTAAAAAGATGCTTCAAAGACCACTTTAAGCCAGCACCACTTGCGACTGCTGAGAGTCATAACTTTGGACTGTTCAGCAGGGAAAAATAAGGAAGTCAGTACCAGATTTTGTGGTCTGCCTCATAAATCTGGCTTCAACTTATGCATTCTGGGCATTTCTAATTGAGGCTCTTAGAGAAATGCAAAGTTTCTGGCTTCAAAGAAAGCTTCTCTCCTTCCGAGATTTGACTTTCAACGGTGGGATTGCATCCCAAGCATACCCCCAACTGTGATGAGCCTGCCCTGGATGTCTTGAGAAAATTTGCCTTCAACCCCAGGGTTAACTCCATTGGTGAGGTAGGACTTGATTATTCTGCCCCATCCGAGACTTGGTCCTCCCAGTTGAATCTTCTCTGGGCCATCCTTGAGAAGGTTGGCACGACTGGTAGGGTTCTCATCCTGCACCTCCGCAGGGAGAAAATGGGCAGCGACTTCTGATGTCCCCTCCTGCATTTACAGATTGGAGATAAGCAGAGGGACTACAGGTATCAGGGGATTCACATCCACTGTTGTACTCTGGGCCCTCAGGAGGTTGAGGCGTCAGGGAAAGCTCCCCAAACGTCTTCAACTTTAGCGCTCTGGTGAGAGCTTTCTCAAGAAAGCAGCTAGTAGCCTTGTGGAAGGTTCCTCATAATCGACTGCTTCTGGAGACAGATGATCCTAATTTGTTAATGGGAGAGGAAGTGAAATTCTGTACCTTCCACCTATATCAGATGTCCAGCTGTTGGACAGCTGGTCGTCAAGGCAAGGAGTGAGTCACAAGGGTTAATGCCCTCAGACTCTACAGCCTGATCTCAATATTTCACAAAGAAATACAGCAGTGTTGTAGTAGAGCTGAACAAAGTTGTTATGCTTCTTTTATGTCATTTGCTTCCATTTAAATGTAAAAATGGCACTGCCCCTAAATACCTGCAAAATCTCATTCATATGTACCACCCTACCCGGAAACTTCTTTCCTAGGCTACAGATCTTTAATCCTTAAACTAAGGGTTTCTAGTTTTGAAGTAGGCTAAGTTTCAGGGGTTATCCCTCAGATATTGGGAACAATGACACGACTACAAGTGAAGGCACCAGCAATAACTAAAGATGCTTGGCAGCAGATCGTCAATCTAACCAATATAATTGAAACATCCGCAAATGAGTTGAACAAAGAAAGCATGAGCTTGCAGGAATCAAACAAAAAGATTTATGTGACCAATGCAGCCATGCACAATGAAATCTTCACCATATTACCAATCAAATAGTACGTAATAGAACATAGGCAGCTATTGGAAGATATGACACACGACACTTCGTATACGGAAAAGATTCTAAATAGAGGTTAATCAAGTTATCACTAGAACAAGATCCTGTGGACTTCAGGTGAGCTAACAGTAGAAATCAGTTTAAGAAGTAAACTGAACGAAGTTATGCTTCTTTTATGTCATTTGCTTGCATTTAAATGTAAAAATGGCCCTGCCCCTAAATACCTGCAAAATCTCATTCATATGTACCACCCTACCCGGAAACTTCTTTCCTAGGCTTAAGATCTTTATTCCTTAATCTAAGGGTTTCTAGTTTTGAAATAGGCTAAGTTTCAGGGGTTATCCCTCAAATATTGGGAACAATGACACGACTACAAGTGAAGGCACCAGCAATAACTAAAGATGCTTGGCAGCAGATCGTCAATCTAACCAATATAATTGAAACATCCGCAAATGAGTTGAACAAAAAAAGCATGAGCTTGAAGGAATCAAACAAAAAGATTTATGTGACCAATGCAGCCATGGACAATGAAATCTTCACCGTATAACCAATCAAATAGTACGTAATAGAACAGAGGCAGCTATTGGAAAATATGAAACACAACATTTTATATACGGAAAAGATTCTAAATCCAGGTTAATCAAGTTATCACTAGAAGGAAGATCCTGTGGACTTCAGGTGAGCTAACAGTAGAAATCATTTTAAGAAGAAGACCTAATTTTGTATTCCTAAGCCTTCTGTATCCATCCCTTTTTCTGTATTCTATATTTGTTTGCCTTCCGCTATCTGCCAACTCCTACATGAAAGAGGGCATTAGTATTTTTCACCCTGTCACAGTTTTTAAAAATGGGAGGAGTGTAGTTTATAGTTTCTAACACCACCCTTACCATGACTCTACCCCCTGCAAATTGCTCCTGCAACAAATACTCCTAAAAATACAATTGCTCCTAAAAATACAATTGCTCCACGACAATTGCTCCTGTGATAATTGCTCCGACAACATTTGCTCCTGTGACTATTGCTCCTGCGACAATTGCTCTGCTGACATTTGCTCAAAAAAATTTATTATTGCTCCGTCAATAAAATGAATATGCGACAATTGCTCTGCGACAATAAACTCAGTAGACAGAAATGAATATGCAACATTTGCTCAGCGACAATAAACTCGGCAGATAGAAATGAATCTGCGAACATGCAATACAAGTGACTGGGAATGGTGTTGGCTGGGAGTCAACACCATAAGGGTTAAGATTTGACACTTTCTATGTAAGAAATGGCATTGACTCCCATTCCCCATCATTTTTATCCCCAGAAATAGAATGCAAACATGTTGTTTGAGTTTACTTTGTTCTGGTGCTATATATATAGAAGAGCAGTGTGGGGATCAATAGATGGTATAGTTGATATAAAAGGTCAAGTATTCTGAAGAATCAAATTAAAAATATAAGAAAGACAATGAGTTAGGAATAATGCATGAGTGTATCGCATTTACAAAACATATCAAGTGACACGAACCATCATTGTGAAGTTGAAAAGTATGATTAGATTATAAATATTTTAACCCTTTCCTTAAGAACCACCACAAGTGAACTTAACTAACCTTAAGTAATCATTCATAGCATTTCAAAAAAAATTTCTTCAGTATTTGCTACTGTACATTGATAAGCCACACAATGAAAAGATGAAAATATGTGTGTAAACTTGTTTAAATTTCCAGTGTGTATTTTGACCACAAAATAAGACTTCTTTTAAAGCAAGAAGTGGTAATTTTTGGCTTGCTCGCAAAATAGATAAAAAAGTATGTGTGTAGGGGTGTGTGGGCAGAGGGTGTCTATACTCAAATGTGAGCAAGAAATTTCGGCAAAATATTTTGTTCATTCCCCACCCCAACTCCTCAAAACGGATTTACACCAGTGTCATCAATCCTCCAAAATTGTCTCCTTCCAAACGTTCATCCCCCACCCACTCCTCAAAATGGATCTATGCCATTTTCATTGTACTTTCCATTTGGGATAAGCAGCTAGAGGTACGGTAGTAAGTGTCTCAACATACATGTATTTCGATGTTGTTGCAGAGCAATGATATTGTCGCGTATTCATTTTCTTCGACGGAGCTATCACATTGACTAGCGTTTTAGTCATCACGCTTCAGTACCATTTTGGTACATGTATGGGCTGCGGAATCCAAGCAATGCATGAATAGCACTCAGTGATATATATTATGTCATGTTTGTGATGAAAGGCTGCCCTAGCCATACATGACGAACACCCATGATCAATTGCCATGACTTTGCGAGATTTCTTTTTTTCATTTTCCATGACTTTCCAGAAGAATGTATTTTTCCATGACTTTCCAGGTTATTCCATGACCATAGGTACCCTTCACCTAAATCCCGACCCTAATAATTGTTGAGACACACGACAGAAATTAAACTGTGTTTTTCTCAATGCAAGCAGTTTATCGAAGAACTTTGCATCATTTATCACAGGTAATAGCATCAAGCACACTCTTTGCCCATCAATATCATCCTGCAAGAAATAGACTAGCTGGAAACCCATGTTCAGATATTCCAACCAGGCTGAATAGGGGTACTAAAGCAGACATCCAAGTTTGGTTAGGATGTTTGGCACACTTTAAGAAATGGACTAGTTTTCTTTTGGAAGTCAGGATGGGATAACTTCGAACAGCTTCAAATTATCTCTGATGTGGCAGCTAGCATTGGGTTTACAATCTACTTTAAGAGAAGTTTACAACAAGGCAAGATGGTAAGCTATCTAGTTGGTCTAAAATTTTCAGGCAGTAGAAAAGACAATGGCCCTATCAGAATCATTTCCCATTCTCTCAAAATTAGAAACCAATTTCTATCGAATGCTACCTTCTCATTCAATCTTTTCCCTTTTGATTGTAATACAAAAATTGTTTCATGAAACATCTAACTTTATATCTGTTGTGAATTTCATGAAGAAAGAAAGGTTATTTTCTTTGTCCAGAACTAAAAGATAACAAAATAAAGCTAAGGTATCTTTAATAGTGAAACATGATGGCACGTAAAAATGAGGGAAAGACGCATTTGACAAAACTATTTAAAATCATGATTTTATTCTATAGAGGCAGAACCACAATATTATTTAACTCTATGAGCATTTTTAAGCACAATAACATGAACATTTTTATTCAGATAAGTATAAATGTGATTTTAGATGGACAGGAAAAAAAAGGAATTTGCTCTTAGAGTCTTTCCCGCGTTTTTATGCACCACTGCGTTTCGCTAAGCTAATTCAAATAAAATTAAGGCACTGAAAGAACAAAAACAAAAAAATCATATCTATCTACGTAGATTCCTTTTTCGTCCTTGCTTTGGCTCTCCTCTCCTCTCTGATTCTTCTCTTGATGTGCTTCGGTAAATCCCAGCTCTGCTGAACGAAGTAGTTTTCCAGTGATTCCATAGAGACCGGTGGCATGTATTGTCCTATCCGTCTCCTCTTCCACCACTTGCCATCGAGGGCATCCTTGCTTCCTATTTTCGTATACTCGTAGCGGTAATGCTCCACTCGAATGTATCTGTGAATCAAATGCAAAGCAAAAGTGGAGTATGCTTTTAAGTTTGATATATCTGGCTCAGATTTATTTCACAACTATCAAACAAAATTATCTTAAATCATATTTCCTTCCACTATAAAAGAAATATGACTTTAATAGGCAAGTAATAATTAATCATTCCTTATTGACCAACTAATCTGAATCTTGAAAACATTCTCCTTGCCTTCTTCTTGGCTTTCCTGATTTCTCATCAACGTTGAAAAAGGAAACTCTACATACGGGTTATTCTTGCTGCCGTGTTTATACTGCTCTTGTTCCCGTAATACAGGAACCATCCTGTTTCTGTAGGCAATGGGACTGGATGAACTTGACAAAATTTTATACAAACCTACACTCGTATATAGGGGCATCAAAAGAAATAAACAAATAAAATGGGGGTGTCACAGCTCTCAGCTATCAAGAAGTGTGGAACATCCCTGTCACCACATGTGGATACACTGCATTTTCATTGATTTTGAGAGACAGCTCAGGTGGATGTGACTTACTTTGGTGGTTCTTGGTCTTGGAAGGGGTTGTATGCAATCAGGTCAAGGGTCTGGTTATCATTGATCAGGAGCTTCCCAGCAAGATGAACAAACCAGGGGTTAGCCTGATAATTCTGAAAATAAAATAATATACCTAAAGATAAAGTTGAGTTATGGTCATGCAATTACATTGTGAAAGAAACCGTCTCAAAGCAATTGGAAAAGGTTGATAATGTCTACACAAGAATTGGTGTATACTATAAGGTTTTGGAGTCATCAAAATGATGTGAAATTGACCCAATCTCACTGAAAAGTACATGCACTGCACACAGAAACAGATATATAAGACTGCACACAAATAAATATACAGCCCAAACACTAATAGCAATTTCTCATCATATTTTTAAAATGAGGGCATCTGAAGAGCAATCCTTTCCAGGGGACATTTCTTCTATAATGATCTTCCAAACTGATATAAAAGGAATGACAAAGCTCACCAATTATTTTTCATCTTTACCAGAACTCAAGCTTCTCTTGAAGTATTAAAGGGATTCGGTAACTTTGTGGAGGCTTGATTTAATAAACTGTTGAATTTTGATATCTGTCTTGTATAGTGATATTCAGAAAGATAAATAAATAACCAGGCATAGAAAGGTTTTCAGATATATAATGCTATTATTAAGATATCTATGACTGAATACTCCCATTTATGAAAGCGTATGGCCATACGCTTTAGTCTTACACTGAGTCTATGGGGAAAAATGAGTCTGGCATTTCCAATCACTTGCATATGTTTACTTTTGTGAAGCATATGGTGATTTAGAAGTGCTTTTTTTTTTCCTGGGCTTCATTTTTACACCATATTACATGCACTGATAGCATGTAAGGCCAGGCAGCTCAGATTTTATCAAGCCTCTACAAAGTTACCAAATCACTTTAAATGACTATCAAAATAAATCATGTACACTGTAGGATATATTTCATGTAAAAGATTATGGCATTGCTTCTATTTTAACAAAAATGGAATTCTAAAGGTTTGTTCAATTTACGTAGCAGAAAACAGCCCCCCCCCCCAAAAAAAGTGGAGTTTTTAAAGCATACTGCGCTTTACATTTCTGTATCTCATAACACACAGGTAAGTGAGTACATGTAGGACCTTTGTTGTGTCATGCATCCCCACTTGCCATTCATCTAATACACAAAAAATCTGCGGCGTTATTTTGAAGGCGGTTTACCACGACATATGTATACGAGCCTTAAAAGGTGGAAAGATCTGCCAAGAGTTCACAAACTTTCAGGTAACCAAAGCTGATTTAATATGCAAACAGTCAAAAAAAATATTATTTTCAAATCTATAAATGCTTATGAGAGTGCTCCACTTTAAAAAAAATTAGAGAGAACCTTCACACCTATTGAGAATTGTGAGTGTGTTGCTTAAGTTTTATGAAATAAAATATAGAATGTTAAACTCTTTTTGGAGCGTTCCTTTAGTGCAAATGGGATTCAACCTGAAACACTGAAATGTGGTTATGAACATACCTGAAAGGCAGCAAACCAGAGCAGCCAGTCTAGTCTATAGTGGTATGGAGATATAAGGCATGGACGTCGACTGACGTCTCCTGGTTTACATTTGAATTCATACTCCAGCCAGACTGCTGCAGGGTTATTAGGATTAGAGTCCCTGGTTCCTTGAAATATAACCTCTGTTCTTTCCTTGGTAATACTGGAAAGTCAAGAAAGAGAGATAATATTAAACAACTGATGACGGATTGTTCATTGCCATGAAATTATCATTTTCAATGATTCTTGAAAGTATGCATTAATCAAAATACTGTGACTGTCAAAAACACATTTTTTTCCTTCAAAAAGTGGATTTAGGTTGGAGAAAAGTTCTGCATGGCATGAAAAAACTCATTTACATCATGCATTCAAACAAAACACCACTAAATATTTGGAAAAGGCTATCTTTATGCCAGAAAAAAAAAAAATAACTGCCAACAAAAACACATCAGTTTTCAGGGGCGGATCTAGCTTTTTTCCAAGGGGGGGGGGGGGGGTTTGAGGGGCTGAGCTGGGTATTGCGAGCAAGCGAAGCGAGCGAGGGGGGAGGGTGTGGGAGGGGGATACCCCCCTCCCACAGTAGGGAGATTTTTCATTTTTAGGGTTGCCAGCTTGCGATTTTAAGCATACTTGAAGCTCTATTTTTTCTCTTTTTTGTTTTCCTATGCACATTAAATGTTTACTTGGCAGCCCAAGGGGGGTTTAAACCCCCTAAACCCCTCCCCCCCCCCCCCCCCCCCCCCCCCCCCCCCCCCCCCGTAGATCCGCCACTGGTTTTCAATCATTCTTTGGCATTCTATTGTTTTATTAATTTCCTGTGTACTCTAGTCTTTTCATAATTCATACTGTTTACAAAAGCAACTGAAGAAAGCAACAGCCAGTGTTTGACAACTTTGGCAGATAAGCATTTTATAATTGTGCTTTTTCACCCAAAATATACATGCATAATGTCAATATTGGACAGAAATAACTATTTAATTATATGATTACCTACTGATTATCCAATGACATCAGTGTGGTTCATTCCCATAATATTTACTATAGTACACTCTTTATTACCTTCCAAATGCTCCATACGTGTTGACAATGCGAAGAGAATCAAAGGATGTATTCATAGCTTGCCGAGATGATAACAGATTCTTTACTACAGGGATGCTAAGGTATGCAAGGAGAAGAGCCAGGGATAAATGGGCAACCTTTCTGATGTAATCACCTACAAAAAAATCATAATATGAAAATTTTTCAAAAACATATTTTGTAATAATGATAATAGTAGCAGATGCATTTATAAAGCATGTCCTCCTGAGGAAACAAAAAGCTGTATACTATTATTACCCTGGCTTTTTTCGGAGTCCATAAGATGTTCAAGCGTATTTTATTTTAATGTCAGGTAACAACACTATGACCAATATTTATAGAAATGGTTGTTATCATTATGTAATTAAAAGCTGGAGAAGAGTTTGTACAGGGATACTAGTTGGCTTCCCTCTATTATTACAAAAAGATTACATTTTGGAGCCCCATATGTCCTGTAAACATAAAGTCTGAAAAGGCATGAAAAAGAGATTTGACAAGGCCTGAAATCGGGAAAAGCCTGAAAACTGGCTTCCCTGATTTGTAATAGTATACATACACATACCTGCAAATAGTGAGGAAATCATTACACCCTTAGCTAGATTCAGAAGTACTGCATGAAAATAACATGAATTTATTACAGTTCTTACCGACATTTGTTTTCGGCCCAATGCCTTGTTCCTCATCTGAATGAATCTTGGCCACAATCTCTCTTGTGTTACCTAGCCACGAAGGAAAGAGCCATGCCAGACTGCGATCATCAAAACAGCTGATTGCTGGGAGTATTGTGAGCCAGTTCAGAAAACTCAGGTTTCCACTGATTATCAATGTGACCTGCAAGATGAAATATAGGATACACTTGTCAATGAAACTATGCACAACATGAAGGACTATCTGACGTAGAGTGATCCAAAACATAGATGCCATGATTGTAAATCACTTGAACTCCAGTCATCTAAGTGTAGTTGTCAATGGCAAATTCTTTACCCCAAACAGAACTGAGCCAGAGTATACACTGGTTCAAATCCACTGAAAATAGACATTATATGGATTTGAAAATTTGTCAAAGGGTTATCACATTCCTTCACCCACTGATATATCAACTTCTTTAATAACTCTGACCAACATTGTGGCTTTCACACTATCTCTGTCAATCCATCCTTCTGCCCTCCTTCTGTCTTTCTCCTTCCCCCTCCACCTCCTCCTCCCTCTACCCTATGCTCCTTTCCCATCCTATGCCCATAATCCTTCCCTCCCTCTCCCTCCCTTACTGCCAAAACCTATCTGTACATGATTACCAACCTGAAAAAGAACTTGCAATATTCCCCCTGTCAGACGAAGGGGTCTCCAGGGGATAATGAGGAATACAGGTGCGATGAGCTCTATGAAGTGATTGGACAGGGTCTCAAACTTGTGGAACCATTCTGGACTCTGATGCATGTAGTAGCTCATAGGGTTAGGCACTGGTTGTGTCTGAAAAGAAACGCATGTATACAGAGTATTAGTATCATTCTTTCAGAATGAAAATAAAGGGATTAGTTTGGAAATTATGAATCCTTTTTGATACATTAGGATAAAAATGCTTGACTTGAAGGGGAGTATTAAAGTGGACTTGGAACCTTTAAAATGACAGGTGGCACGGCAAATAGGTTTATCTCGTCACAAAATAGGAAACCAAAGTCTAGCTTTTATTACTGACAGATATACACATAATGTTCACATTTTGTTCCATAAAAAAAGGACTTCCTGGTTTGTTGCTTACCTCATAATGATAATTCATACAGGTGAGATCTCGCCAGCATTGATCACCTCTGATTTTGATCAGTCCCTGTGCAGAGGACAACAACAATACAGTAAAAATCTTGAATAAAATGAAAATACAGTGTTTGTATGTAAAACTGATTTCTCTGCCATAGCAGAATTATGCAATGTGATTCTATACAAGCTTACACATGACCATAACTCTGATACACAAGACACTGAGCATGACCTAGCCTTGTTACATTAGTTGTTCAAAAATGAATCAACACTCAATGTAATCAATACCCCAACAGGGGTGTAATCGAAGATAAGATATGATTCTCTAACAACTTGAACCCTCCCCAGCTCCTCCCCCCCCCCCCAATAAGGAGGAAAACCACACACATAAACACTTCATAGTGATCAAATGTATGAAGCTTCATTGGAATCCCCTGAAACACATGAAAGTACCCTGCATCACCGACTATTGACAACATTGAAATTTCACTTCCAATGTTATTTGCTACTATGGAACACACTGTCCTGTCTGGTTAACTTACAGCTCCTATCATGATCCTGAAGAGCAGTCACTTGTATCCCCAAAGAGTGACCCAAGGTGTAGGGGTGTGACGGGGGAAGCGACTCAAAGTGAGTAGAGGGCACATGAATACAGCAAGGAATCCTGTCTCAAGAAGCTGAGACTCCCATCCTGTAGAGAACAACAAAGAGGGAATCTGAACAAAGAAAAGCTTTGTTGGGGTGGATAGGGGGAAAAAACATTGTGATACAAGTTATTTCAATTTTTCCCACATTTTTCTCCACATGTTTAACAAAAATTTTAGTCACATTCTTTCAGATTTTTAAATAATCTTTCTTTATGTATTTTTAACTTAGAAAATTAGTCCTTTGAAATTTTTTATGACCTCTGATGAAATGATACTAAGTTGTACAATCAGGAAAAAAAGGTATAGACATTATGATTTCGATACTGATTTTTACTTTAATAAACCTTGCATATTTTCCTATAAGCCTGTATCTGGATTCAGCAGTTTAACCCATGCAAGATCAGTGTTACATTGCAAAAATAAATTGGACACGTTATTTCATTACAATTTAAATGTATGAAACATCCTGCACAGATCATTATCCATCATCAATTCACCTTTGATTTGAAGTAATTCGTGAACTGAATGAAAAAAACCTTATTAACTTACCAAAAGAATACCTGTCAAAACATAATGAGAAAAAAAAAATCACGGAAATATTTCAAGTAATTACAATTTATGAAAGCCTCGTGATTCACAAGGAGAATTTGAGAGTGTAAATACCCAATGAATATATGTGACCAGGCACCACAAAACCACCAAAAAGTCGCCAGATATGAATTTTTAGGTAAGGTCTGATTCTGAAAGAGGACATTCTCAGCTTTAAAATGATATCTAACTCATTAGCATTGGATGTTCCTAACTCACTGTACAAAGAGTAGAATGCACAGTCCCTCAGAATATTACTTCTGAGAAATAAGGGTTTAAAGTTTGCAGTCTGTTGAAGCACTTGACTTGCAAGTTGTTGTGCTAAGGTGACAAAAGGAGGATTAGAACTCAATGAAAATTTCTATGAAGGGATTATGAGGTTTTCCTAAAACTTGGCATACTAATCAGGCATATTCTGTTTATTATAGTGCACAAGTATCAATGCAAGAGCTTACTCTGTTTAAAAGTTATGGGAGATCAAAATGAGACAAGTTTTCAGGGTTGTAAAAAAAGAAAAGTAATACAACAAAATCCAGAGAAGACACACATAAGTTCAATTAAAAAAAAACTGTCAAAAATACCACTTTTAGATTGTTTAGACTACTTAGAAAAAAAGTACACTCTTTCAGGAAATATCAAAAACTAAAATTTGACCATGCCAACCCAAAACACATTGATTGAGCTCTAACTGAAAATCACACAGTGCGACTTTTTGGGTTTTTTGTGGTGCCTGGTCACATATTATATTGTAATTTTTTTTTTTTTAAATAATGGTACGACTACACTAGTGAACTGTTTTATTTCATTGTTAGAAGGAAGACAATTAAACTGGTTAATATAATGAGTATTGTAATAAATCTTAGTGATCATCTTATTTTCAACTCAACAATTGTTATGTTTTAATCCCATGATCAATTTCATCTAAGTCTAACATACAGAAATTCACACATATTTGCGGCTTTGGTATTTCATTTTAAAGATTTGATTAAAGATAATATTGGTAATAAAATGATGTTCAAGTGTATGATACTACTGAAATATTTTTGGATAAACAGTGAAGCATTATGCTTCACCTTCTCACAAAATGTACTTTTCAGCTCTAACATATCTACCTGAATGCTTGTAAATTTATGAACATGCACATTATATATAACCATTGACCAATAAAAAATTTTCAGTTATTTGTAGGTCAGATTTCATATTAAAAGAGAAAAGAAGTTTTTTTAAAGAAAAAGAAGTTCGCACAATTCAACGATCAATATGACATATGAGTAACAGAGCAAAACAAGTTTTACATGAATTGTCCCTCCTTTGTAAATAGCCCCCCCCCCCCTTCAGTGGAATGGATTAGTCCAGAATCTTCTGGCATTTTTCTGTACTTTCTGTTTGAAACAAAAGAAGCACCACACTCAGCTCACCAGCCATGATGTAGTCTCTTAGTCTTGAGAAAGTTCTCTCCTTTTAAGAGGTATGTTTATTGATTTCATATCTGTATTAGAGTGTAAGATTGTTGTATGTTTTACAGCTCATCTTCTGAAAAGTTTTATTGGTTAAGATGTATGATTCAGTGATGTTTTATAATGCTTCAATCTCAGCCTTTCAATGTGGATGCTGAGCTTTATTATTACAATGCACAATGTAATGAGAAGTTCATTTATAAGTGAAAGTGTTGACTGATGAACTGCTAAGCTTTATTACTCCTTTTGACATGGGGAGACTGCATGATAGTTCATTCCAAATTAAATGTATATAATTGTTTTGTATTCATCAAGTTGTTAGGAATTGTCAACTTGTTCTAATATTTCATGATAGGCTCATTTGATCAAACAAATACTTGATTCATGAAATGCATATATCTTAGGTAGATGTTAAAAAAACTTCACTTGGGATTTAGTTGTAACATGCTATTTGCATAGAAAGTTACAGAGTGTGTATCGTGTGTGTGTTTGTATTATGGCTTATAGCAGTTAGGCCTGTACTGTATATAGTAAGTGTATAGATATTAAGGACCATGCAGGGCTAATACACATTGTAATTTGAAGTGTGTGTGTGTGTATAGCTTTAGCTGTGTGTGTTAAGTTTAGTAGGTAAAAGATGAAACAGGACTATTGAGATAGATTACTGTATACTGTTTATCTAGCTTTGCATAAATGAGACTTTCAGATAAATATGATGAAAGTCTACTTCTTACAATTGTAGATTAGAGCCTGATCGGTTAAGAGTGAGCATTGGGGTGAAAATTTAATTTTCAGATTTTTATGATGAAATCACTTTCAGGTCTTTCATTAATATCTAAATTTACTAAAATTCACGTTTGTTTAATTGACAAGGTCCGGAAAGTCATTGGATTGGCCCATTTTTCAACAGGGGTAATGAACACTAATGTCACGGACGGACATTTTCTAGAAAGACTGAGTTGGTCCTAGTTTAATACTCTCTAAACTTTCTTAAGTTTTGTTAGCAAATAATTATAGATCAAACACCATTCCATTGAAAATAAAAAAATATTTGAAAATATTTGTACAGAAATGGTCGTGCTGCATGGTCATTCACATCTTGATGCAAATTTGTCCGTCCGTGACAGAAAAAAATTGTTAAAGTTTTTTTTTCCATTGGTGGGGCAAAAGTGAAAACAAAAACCATGCTGAGCTATCTCACTAGCTAGAGACCTATACCATGTATAAATAAAACCTTGATCAATTAAATATACATATACTAAATATGAATTTGAAAACTGTCACGGACGGACACTAATTTTGTCACGGACGGACAATGCAATATACTGAAATGGTAAATGCTGTGAGATTTCAAATTCAGTGAATTGTTTTATTGTTTACTGGTTCATGGAACATATTTCATCCAAAATATCACGTACAGTGAAACCTGTCTATAAAGACCGCTCAAGACAGACAAGAAAACTGTCTTTACGAGCAGGTGGTCTTTAAGTACAGGTTCCTTTAATACATGTTTCAATGAGAAACAGTTTTAAAGGGAAACAAAAATTGTGGTCTTTATAGACAGGTAGTCTTTCTATACAGGTGGTCGCTAAAACAGGTTGGACTGTATATGGTATTGTGATCCCAATATGAATGCAAAATTTTTTTTTCTTTTTCATGCTAATAAATGTCATAAAAACCTAATGATTTTTGCTATGGCTCTAATGGGAGCCAGCCTGCATTGTCAGTCTGCAAAAGACATCCATTACAGGTGTTTACAGAAGATGAATACTTATTTTCTTACTTATTTATTTATTAATATTATTATTGCTATTACTGTAGCTGATATTTTTGGTCATCAGCAAAGTGCAAAAGTTTTAGATTCAACATTAATACCGAAGCTTGATCAATATTCAAATTGAATTACAAGTTGTGCTTGAAAATTATAAACATTGGAGGTCAGATGTGGTATCAGACTGCAAGAGCCATGTTTGGACTCTATTTTGTAAGAATGCTTTGAATTAGTTGTAACGTTTGAGACAGATAGAGGTTTTTTGTAGTTCAGAATCATACACAGCCAACAATTTTAAAAAAATTATGTAATAACATAAGAAGAAACCTTTTTAGACACTATATGATATTAAATGCTCATAATTGAATTGGTTGCATCAACCCTGAAACAGTTTTTTTTATGGGGAAGGGGGTCAGAAAGTTATAATATATGACTTAAACTAGTCGTGTTGGGCAATCCCTCAACTAACAGGACATAATTAGGCTCTATGGGCTTTATACACTCAACTGTTGCCATTAGGGCCTTTGTCCAGAAAGCCTACATTGTTCTTAAAGTGATAGACACATTACTGAAAAAGTAAACTATGGTATGTATGAGAAAGATTTAGAGTTAGACAATGATCTGCATTTCATGATTTGGTTTTCACCCTCTTAAACAGAAGTATAAAAAAATATGAGATGTTATAAAGAGTACTGGTATGTGATGTTGTAAACCAGATGAGAAATTTTACTTCCTATAATATGATAATGATCAATCACACATAATCCTATTTCTATATTACCTCTATGTTTGAAACAAAATATATGACTTTGAGCTGTAAAGTAAATTAAAATACTAAATATTGATGTTTGATTTCAGTCCACCTACATGACTGTCATGTAAAGGTCATATTTTGAAAGCTTACATCACATTCTTCTCAACATGTTCACTTTGGTCTGTAGCATATATTGTACATGTACAGTTGCACAATACATGAGTACATGCACTTGTACATTGTGTATACACTACAATACAGGCATCCACTTTTGACTTAGATTCCACTTAAAAACTAAGTTTTTCATGCTAAGTTTTGCTTAATAGTGGAATAAAATCAATTTCAAACAAAAAGCAGAAAGCAAGAAGTACATATGCGCAATTTTAGATAGGAACACATGCAGTTTTTAAGTTAATGTCCGTCCGTGACGCTCAAAATGTCCGTCCGTGACGCCCAAATGTCCGTCCGTGACAAAAAGTTTTCGGACCTCTAGCAAAAGTTACAGCTTGCTTTAAAATTCTATGTATGTGACAGGGAAGTCAATTAACTTGACTAACATTTGCAGTCAAAAAAATTTGTCAGTGACAGTTTGTTTAGATAGAAAAGACAAAAGATTACCGATAAGTCAAGAAACCCATTTCTATCTTGTCCGTCCGTGACAATGAATATTTAATGGATTCTATTTTTAGTAGGTAACCATGGCAACCAAATTTTATCATCATTTAGCACCTTCAGTGGTACCCTTCACAATGAAACATAAAACAGCTCAACACATCTCATAACTTATTTTCTACAGGCCTTCAAACTTTCAAAATTTGTCAAATGTCCGTCCGTGACTAACCGATCAGGCTCATTAATTAAATGCACTTTGGATACACATTTATTTTGCAAACACCAATTAGTTAGTTATAGAGGGATTGTGTTGAAACAAACAGATAAACCAGTTGAAATCCTCTCACTAGATTTTAAGTGTTTTTGTCATATGTTTATAAAGATGAATTACTCTATGAGGTAGTTTGGTCTAGAGTTTATAACTTTATCTGTCATGTTTCTTTTAGATACTGTGCAGTCATCAGTGTCAGTTAAAAGAATGAAGGCTGATCTTGTCACTTGCTTTATGGGCATGAAGTAGTCGGGGTGAGTGTATGGATTGTATTAAACGGGTTGGAAGTAAACAAATATTCACATCATTGTAATTTGCATGTACTAGATTCTGTGGTATTTACTTTTAAATCATATTGATTTGCTATTTTTGAAATGCTTTAAAGTTTTCACTAATGAATCAGGTTAGGCATCTCGTCTATTGTTCTTAGTGTTATATCTATTTGATATATGAAGCAGCTCATTCTAGCATATTAATGAGTCAATCGTTTGGTTTAAAGTATAATTGCCACTGAAACGTGATGAAAATGTATGTATATATTTCTACACTGTTTGTTACAGCATGTACACCAGTGACATGTATTTGTTATTTTGTTGTATTTTCATACAGGTTCTTCTTTCTTCTTATTGTTACTCAATCGTTCTTTATTGTCACACTCCGTACGACGGGAGGAATAAAGTGGAAAAAACCCTCAATTACCATCTTCTTCTGGGTGTTTCATTTCCCTGTGTTACATATGAAGTAACCTGCCAATTTTCTACAAAATGGTAAGCTTCTTATAAAGTGATTATATGCATGTATATGGTTTGATTGCATACAAATGTGGTATCAAGAAAAGTCATCTACTTACCATCTCTGTCCAATATTGACAAGAGAGTGGTAGAGCACCCACAGGCCCAGCATCATCACCATGTTGCTACATCCTAAGACGACTATGGTACCAGACAGGGCCAGACCAGAATAGGCTAGGGCATCCAGCCACCAGTCCAGGTGCTGGTCTAGGTCCACGAACCAGAGAAGGGTAGGAGCAAAGTTGATTGCTTCTTTTGTGACCAGTCCGCTATCAGATAATAAACATGACTGAGTTGATGAAGGTACAGTAATTATACAAAATGGTACAGTAATGGTAAAATGCACCTTGGTCCTGATGTAGCTAACTGCTAAAGAATAAATTTACTTTAAATCAACAGTAAAATAATTTGATGGTTAATCATATACTATTTAATTCAAGGAAAACAAAATAGACAAATTTAAACTAATGAAATGGCAGTTAGGTAATTAATATCAAAATCTTCATTCAAAAGTACTCAATGATACAACACCTCTTTTTCAGGAATATCTTTTAACTAAAACCCAAGAAATCTAAAAAGGGCTTGAATATACCTGGGTATATAATACTTTACAAAGGCATTGTTCATCTATCTAGAATCCAGAAGGGTACAAGTAATTCCATATAATTTAATACTGGGGTAGGCGACTTTCATTAGAAAAAACTCTTAGAGACACAGGGTGATTTAACTGAATCATAAATTACACCAACAAAATTTAAGACTTTTTCTATAAGATGAAAACCCTCAAGGAAATACTTCATTTTTCCAAGGCAAATATATCTCTTCATGACACATGGCCTCTTGGATATATATGCAGGATACAGTCATATGGGAAGGTACATGTATCCTCACTATCCTTCCTTCTACCCCCCCCCCAACTCTAATTCCCTATCTTTCAACCCCCCCCCCCCCCCCCCCCCCCCCCCCCCCCCCCCCCCCACCCCCCCCCCCCCCCCCCCCCCCCCCCCCCCCCCCCCCCCCCCCCCCCCCCCCCCCCCCCCCCCCCCTCCCTTCCCCCATTCTATATGAGTTTGTATCTCTTCTCTGGGTCTGGCAATACATTGAATGTTCTTAGAGCTTCTGACCATAGCATGCCCACATCAACCCAACTCACCTTGAAGCCTTGACATAATGGCGTATTCTGTCAAGGTAGAGTGATGTAGGTAATAAACCCCTCTGTCCAAGGAGAGCTCTGTTTTGATGAAGGGCAACCAAGAAAGCCACAACTGTTCATAATACAAGAGATGAAATTATTGAAATCAGTGCTCATATTTTATTTTGATAATGCAAATTACTTTCACAATATCACAATTAGGGTCAATACATTATTATACAGACTCGACACTGCATGGTGAAGACGCCCCACCTGATTGTGTGCGCGGTCCATTCGTACAGATTTATATATTGTCTTGTCTAATCTAATTTACTGTAACACTTCACAAATTAACGCTGAGACACCCCACACTCAATCATAAAAAGATCAAACTCAGTCAAAATAATCAGCTAGTGAGAGCACCAAATCAATATCAGAAGAACCTAAATAAGTGTAGTAAAATAGAAGTACTCAAAATAAAGATGTCAACAAGAAGTCCAGAAGTGCTCTAATTTATTGGCATGCACAGCAGACCTCCCTTACCATGCTCTTACAAAATATATTCAAATACATGTAAATGAAATATCAATTAAACCAATAGAATTACAGAGAATGGAAGAATCTAGAAAGTAGAATAACCGAGGGTGAAATGTGAACCAATGAGGATGATATGAGATGAGTATGAGCAGGGGTGAATGTTCTGAATAATAATGAAGGGTTATGAGCTGGGCATGGAGATGATGAAAAAAAAATGGAAATGATCGAAATAGAGTATGGATTTAACAGCTGTATGTGAAGGAAATCAATAGACCTGTTCACAAATATATTCAATTTTATGCATACTTTTAAAACAAAGGTTGTTCTTGACAACCTGAAAGCTTGTCAGAGGCTTGTCAGAAATAGCAACAAGTAATTAATGCAAACTGGATTCCAAGTATTGTAGTTCATTCATCAATAACAGGTCAATGGAATACCTCATTACTAGGTCCCCAGGAAAGAAACATCCATAAATTTGAATAACTTTGTAAACAGGTCTGTTTGAAGAACTCAGAACAATAAATTTAACCTCTTGCAGTACGTATACATGAACGGTGGATCTAAAAAATTGCATTAGTCAATGACATTTCCCAATTTATTTCAGGACATTTCTGGGTCGACGAGCACAGAAAAGGCCTTTTCAGTGAGTTCCGACAATATTTTATTTGCCCTCAAATATTTCAAATGTCTTTTCTGTACTGTTTAATTTGAGGGTAAAAAAATGAGGTTTAAAGATTTTTCTTTTTAAGAGTAGTAACTACCGTACTATCAGGAGAATATTATGAAAAAGGAAGGGGAAAAATGCCAGCTAGGCTCTATGGAGAGTAGCGTCACCCTTTTTTATACTCCATAGAGCATTCCAGGTTATCATGGCTATATGCCCACTCACACTTATGCGAGGTTACTGGACATAACCTCACACTCTGTACCTTCATACCGTGAGTAATTGCCTCCCATAGGCAAATGTGTGATATCTTGCCCATATGAGTGCAGGAGGGGAGCAAGATCACTGACCAAAAACAGCCTGAAAATTTCACCTGATCAAGATGATAAAGTCATATCGAAGGATCTGGCATGAAATTAGATATTCTATCATTCTGAAATGTAGAAGGAAGTATTTTCTCAAAATTTTGCTGATTATATATTCATCATCATCATCATCATCATCTGCACGGGAGTGTAGGTGTTTTTGGTGTTTTTACCTCTTCAATTTAGAGGTCGTGACAGGCCGAAACTGACACAGCCCTATACAGTGATGGTCCCGTGAGTGGGCTATGCCTTGCTCTTGGGCTTCACTCCTGCAATACACAAGGCTATATACTAGGCCTAGCCGTAAAAACGGTGGGGCGTGGCTTCAACTTTCAAGATCAACTTAGACTAAATTCTACTTCTATAAAGTTCTAATAATGTTAACCCTTTCAGGACAGGAATTATTTAAGGTCTAAATTGATCACATTTTGTTCTTCAAATTGGCTAATATATTTTTCTTTTAGTTCTACAAGATTCTAATAAGGTGTAAAAACTAATGTCTTTGAAATCAATATACATGGTTACAAACTTTCTTGCAAAGTTGAAAAAATTGCCAACTTTGAATAAAAACAATGATTTTGAACCTCTCAATGTGTTGCCAATTTAAGGATTTTAAACCTTATTCTTGTTTTTAAAATTCCTGGCATCAAACGCAATACGGTCATGCAACAAAGATGGACATAGTGTGTGTAGAAATTTTTGCTCTTTCTTCTCATGCATCTGGTATATTTTTTAGAGCTCTGAATCAAAACTTATTAAGCCAAACCACAAAACCACAAAATGTGGTCAATTGTCTCGAAAGGGTTAACTGAGTGTTAGTGTTACTTATAGTAGATCCAACTTTAGATTTGTTTCAACAAACATGACAAAATAACTGTGAAATAAGATTGAGAAGATGAATAGCCATTGATTTATGATTTCAGACATTTTCCTGTTGTAATAATACCCTCAACAATTCAACTGATGATACCGGTATGATGGGGTGACCATATTTCGCGCACATTTTAAAAATTTCTAGGAATGTGAAATTCCATCTGTAATTTCTCATATTCTACAGTAATTTATTCAAAACAATTCATACCAAAAGGAAAGCTAAATATTAGTCTGCAAATGTGTCCAAGAAGGAAGATGATCGACTAAGAATTTCGGAGATATCCCGATTTCAAAATTCGATGTCGGATCGCTACGTGCATGGAACTGAAAATGGGTCATGAAAACAGCGAGACCTTATTTCACGCACGCGAGTTTGCATCTACTTAATCCAACATAACAATCCATCAAAGGTAAGTTATTTACATCATTTGCAAGGCAATTTTATCATGCAATCATTTGGTATCATGCTTTACTTACAAGTTTGATGACATCTTCTCTCAAAATGACGATTTCTAGACCCTTGTCGGTACTTCATATTTTCGGAAACGGACGCAAAAAAGTAGCAAATTTTGCCGATTTTGCGTCAATATCTTCAAAACTTCTCACCCAATTTGAAAGAAAATTTTGTCCCTTGGTAATTTTAGGTTCCTCTATCGATTGGTGCTATCAGATTTTCGAAATTCTTTCTAGTTTTTGAGATATTACCCTGTGCGCGAACTTAGGACACGCGCGAAATATGGTCACACCACCATATATCAAACTAAGGTTAACAAAAATTTTGATTTTATCTTTTGAAAACAAAATGCTTTTGAGTAATGGCCCCCTGTCACTCACAATACACAAATGCAAGACTCCTCAACAACACAATTCTTGTCAGCCAAAATGAATTCAAGCCAGCATCAAGTCTGCTTCTCTTGGGACTCTCCTGAGTTTTCTTGGATTTCCCAAACTCATCGCTTCCTGTATCCTCTGAATCTGATTTAGTCTTATTTCTATCTTTTCCACTCGCTTTCCGATGACGGATTCCGTCCATTTTCTAACAAAGTGTCAAGCACAGAGTACAGCGAGCTAGCAGCTCCAGTCTAACAAAAAGTCTCAACGTGACGTGACGCGCTGGCAATAATCCGGTGTATGTACAGTGACTTTCAGCTTTAGTTGAAGTTCGAATCTGCCGAGCTGAAAGCGAGCCGTTCCGGACTAGACTGGCCTGCGGGCCGGGCCGGCGCGGCGCGGCTGGCTATAGCTAGCTAGCTATATAGGCGCTCCAGATATCATTATCATAATTGCATAATTAGAGAACGAATGGTGCAACTTACGCAAGCGAAGGCTAAATGGGTCACGAAAATTTCTCTTCTCTGCTAATTGAAGTGAGTTCCTTTCATTTTCATTCTCTTTTTATACATCCGTGATTCTTTTTTGGCGTTGTGTTAAAAAAGATAGTGAAAAATGATTTGGGAATAGATAGAGTTGGGTGCATGATTGAATGGGGATTAGTGAATAAGTCTTGGCAATGTTAATGCATAGTCCCACGCATTGATAATTTTGGTGTGCCTAGGACTGAGGTATAATATGATGGGGAGCACTTATCCAGTGAACAAGGTTATAATATAACGATGGGGAGCCGGGCCCTATGTCTGGGCACGTAAGACTTGACATGAAATTAAACAAGAATTTCTTTAGTAGTCTATTCCTCTAATGCTTCATTTGGTGCCAATGCATGCACTTTCGACTGATTTCGTATCCAGCCCACATCTCCAATTTTAAAAGTGTATGATGGGGAGCCCTATGTCTGCGCACCTAAGATTTGACCTGAAAATGAACAAGAATTTCTCCAATATGCCTTTAAAGCTTAGTTTTATATTATTTCTGATATTCTAAAGGGTAAGTTTGCAAAAAATCTCATCAAAATTAAAGCAAGAACAATGCCATTTTCACAAGAAACATTTCAGCGTTCAAAAAACAATGCGTGCGCAAGTCTGCGCACTTATTCATTTTACACGCAGTTCGGGAGTTTTGACTTGAAAGACAACATCTTGAGGCTTGAGAATAAAATATCTGAAATAAGACCTTTTTACATCATTTTGACTCGTTTTTTGCATGAATACCGATTGCTATAATAGGGATGAAAAATTTGTGTTCGTTGCATGTTTTGTGTTTTGTGTTTACAGAATCACGCAGTTACGCGTGTGCACAGACTTGGGAATGAGAATCAAAACGAGTTATGGGCAACAAATATTAAACATTACCCTTGCAGATCATTTACCTCATTATGATAGAAATACAGAGAAGGAGAACACTGAGAAGTTCATTTGGATTTGGCATTTCGGGCATAGAACTGACCAAGGTATCACAAAAGATGGCAACAGTAACAATAATAGGAATCTTTTGACCCAAATTGGAAGAACAACCATTAAACCAATTTTACACATCAGTCATGCATATAATAGTGGCTGCCACTTGCATGTAACTTATGAGTTTGTAAATAAGCATGTACTCACCTACACCACTGTCAGCAAGAAGTGTACAGTAGTCGAGTGTAACAAGTTAGACTGTAACTTGTCTTTGTTAGTGTCATGTTGCTTTGAAAAAAGAGGCGCGATAGTTCAGTGATAGAGCAGTGGTCTTGTAACTGGGAGGACCCGAGTTCAAAACCAAATGAATGCGCTAGTGCCCTTTGCTAAGGCATTAATCCTCATTACCGAGTCCCTCGGAGAGGACTTAGAGACGTCAGTCCTCTGTTTGCTTACTTGTATGCTTTCTTAACAGTCAGGTGAAATAAACCATCAACCCTTTCCACCCATTTCAACCTTTCAAAACAACTTTATTTGGTCATATTACCCATTTAATAGATGGTTTCATTTACATATTTTGCATGCAGTGCACATCTCATTACAAATTGTAACGTTAGATCTTCTCTAAGCGTAATATAGACCTTTATTTTAATAAGCGTTTCAAAACAAAATTATTTTATGGAATCAATGTTATAATCAAATATAATTAAGTAGAGAAAAACAAATATTACTTTATCTCTGAACAGGTCTTCTAGAAATGGATGAAGGCAGTAGCTGTTTGGGAGGAAACTTGGAAAGACATGAAGGAGAAGAATCTTCACAGGTGAGGATGAGAATTAGGAGATGATGATATGGAGAAAAGAAAGCTCAGTAACTCCATAATGCCCTATTGCATGGTTTGACATTATTATTGGCCCTGTATAGACAGGCACATGTTTTTCTCCAAAGCCCCAGCAAAAATAGTATGGAGCCCTGCCTACAGTGATTGAACATGTCCATGTTTAGTAGACAACTGAATGAATTACTCTATAAAATATGTTTTGTTAATACAAGTACAAGTATTGTTTCTGGGTTTGAAAAAAAAAAAAGTTTTCCAGAGCTAAATTGCTCACTCTCACTGCTTATAAATTTATGTTTTGAAATTACGATTGGATACTAAACTGCAATTCATGTCGTCACTATAGAGTATGGATACAGAATACTTCACCAACGACAACAGCAAACATGATGCAGATGTGGGAAAAGAGGAGGGAGTGGAGGAGAGAAAGGATAGCAAGAAATCTTCCAAGGGGAGCATCTTTCACATTGACACCAGTCTGATCCACACCGTGCCTACCTCAGAGCAAGCCAGTGAACTCCAGGATCTAGGGGTCAGTGTGTTTGACCAGGAGGAGTTTGAACAGGGTGTCTTACAACAGGTGGACCAAGCCATTAATGTTGAGGAGGCGAAGCTTTCCAGGCAGAGGGATGAGAAAGAGTTGAAAAATGTGCTGGATGATATTAGGTAGGACTGCTATCCATAAAACGAACATTGAAAGTTATTGGGAGTTTGACAATCATGAAATAAATATTGATTGATTATGACATCAAGTAGAAAAAAACAAACGGTCCTTATCTCACTATTGTGGCTGATTAAGGTTACCATATGGTTCTGCAAATTCATCTTCACAAGTTTCTAATTTAATGCATCATGAGAAACCCCTATGAAAGTCTTTTTCAGCATGATGTATTGCAATTGGACTGAGAAAAAAAAAATTGTGTATGGCTTGTAGTAACAGGACACAAAGTTTTGACCGAAACAAGTTTCACCATGAGTTCATATCTGTGTAGTGTTTCCTTTACTTTGAAAATACTTGTTGTGAGAGCTGTTACAGGCCAAGTATGTTGATGAAATGCAGCTTAATGTACCCTACAATTACCTGAATTTTGTCTGATATTATGTAATATTTTTCAGGGTGTGTCGCTCAGAGTTCCGTCACCTGCAGAAAGTTGCAGCTGGTATCCGTGTGCCTTCTGTTCCATCCATGGTCAGCAGAGAGCTGGAGAAGAAACTACTCTCAGTCAAAACACAAAAGGAAAACAAAGTAAAAAAATAATTGTTCTGTTTTGTAGTAGGTATTTGTGATGAGATGTGGAGAGATTTCTCCAGTAAAAAAAGTGTTTCAGGGAAGGATAGCAGTAGCAAGCATTTTCAAGCTGCTATTAATTTTATTTTCTTGTTTAAATGTCTAGTTTGCAGGTTGAGTAAGCTATTCAGTATTAAACACCTCTGTGCAAGTGAGCAACACTCTTCAGAATACTAACTCTTACACTTATTGTGTGCTTGATCTATAATTCAGCACCTTCCCCTGAAAGCATCATTATACATGAAATCTTCAATTATACAGCTTCAACCAAATTTTTTTTTTTTTTTTTTTTTTTTGCTAGACTTTTGGACATTTACTGCTTTAAGAATTCTGCTATTTACTGTTTCACAACATGTATCATTTTACTGCCATTAATTTTGCAATATTTGGTGGTATTATTATTGTATTTTTTTTTACAGGCCAAACAGCTGAAGAAACTGCGAGCCAGGCACAGAGTCCTTTCTTCTAAACTCAGTGGCAACAGTGAAGTTATTCAAGTAGAAGATAACTCAGATGAAGGTATCTATGATATTGATGATTGAAAGCAAAGCATATAAGGAAGCAGATATGAAGATGGAGATTTGAATCAAAGTTGATGAATAATGTAGATTGATATGTGTGCATGTGCGTATTGGTGTGGATATGAGGATAAAATCCGAGAAAAGAAATAGTGATTTGTATCTTTGTTCCATCCCTATAAATGTTTTCTAGGAAACTGAAAGGTAGGAGGATAGATAGAAGTGCATGGATTTGCATTTGTCATTACTCTTCCTTTGCATTTCTAGACTTAAGAAATATCAGAGTTAAAGGATGTTGTAATGTCTCTTCACTGCTTACAAATGTACCTTCCTCAATATTCATTCTTTTATTAGGAGAAAATGGTGGTGGTGGCTCTTCATCCACCTACGAAAGACTGCTCCATGATGGTGGTGGATCAGACGATGCACCTGGACCAAGCCAGGCCGCTAAGGAGACAGAGCATGAGCGTCTCATCAGGCTTGGTGAGATGACTCCCTTTGGCACCTTACTGACCATCATGGAGCAAGAGAAACCCAAACCTAAGCCTAAGTCCTTTGTGGTGACAGACTTTGAGAAGTTCCTAGGAGGAAAAGACATTGAGATGTACAAGAAACACAAGGAGGCATCCAAGTGGAAGGGAACGAAGAAAGCTAAGGGTAGTGCTTCCCAGAGCGATCAAGGCAGCATCCTCAGGGGTCTGCTGACACCAAAGCCTGAACCATCTCCTGTGCAAAAGGACAAGAGTCACAAACAGGATACAACAAAGCCTTCATCCTCCAAAGACTCTTCATCTGTACCACAAGGTCATAGGAAGCCTGAGAGGAAACACATGGAGTTTGAACCAAAACATCACAAGAAGGTCAAAGAAAAGTGGAACAATCCATCGCTGAAGAAGAAAAGACAGAGATCAAAGATGAAGAATTTGACAGAGAATTGGGAGAGTGATAATGAGGGGTATGAGGAGGGTTCTGGAGATGGTGGTGATGAGGAATATTATCCTGACTCAGACCAAGAAGCAGCCTTTGATGATGATGCATACTCTGGTAAATTATATGTTCAAGTCTTCTGCCTTTGGGTTGCTTTTAGAAGTTTGTGTGTTTTCTATTCTCTCTTAAGAGACCGTGGGCCGAGGCCTGTTTTCTTGCTTAGTTTTTGAGTTCCGTGGTCCATCTCTGGGAAGTACCTAAAAATGTGCTAGATATGTTCAAAACATGTATCCAAAACAGGAATGACATGTTCCCACGTTTGAAACTTGGGCATTAAGTAGAAAACAAAGAAAAAGTAAAGAATTGGTTTCTAGGGACATTTTTACCTTAGCAACCATGAAATAGAGAGATATTTCTTTGAATAATTTGGAGTAGATATAGCCTTTAGGCACAGAGATGGTATTTTGAGCAATGTGATGTCATGTAATGATGGTCAATCATATAAAATTCAATTTGCATATTAATTAATACCTTATATAGTAATCCATACAGAAACCAAGTATACATGTATGTGATCAATGTCTCATGAAATGATCAGCGTAATTACACATGTATTTGCTTTGTCTAAAGGGAGGACAGTGTCTGTCTGTTGCCCTATACCCCATGTATACCCCTCCCCATTCTAATCAGTTCACCCATCAGCCCCCCCCCCCCAAAAAAAAAAAACACACACGCATGTACATCCATGAAGTGAAACAACATAAATGAATACTGTGTAGTTAATGTATCGCACTAAATAAGCAAGATGCTTTCAATCAAAATTTTCATGTGCCCATTCTCTCTTTATTTACACACAGCCATCCTTTTCACACATAATGATCTACACTGTATACTTACAAATATGCAGGCAAGCCCCCCCCCC
>CM046836.1:7228841-7231341 GCA_025618425.1 Heliocidaris tuberculata | reverse complement strand
GTTGGGCAAAAAAATGCCCAATTTTTAACCAACACTGGGCAACATACTGTCCACACAACTTTTGGTTAAAATTTGCCCAACTGATGTTGGGCAATCCATTTACTATGTTGTTGGGCAAATTAAATTGCCCATCAGTTGGTGACCCATTAGATTTTACCCAACTCTACAATTGCCCAACTGTTGGTTATATTCTCAGTTGGGTAATTATTGCCCAACCAATCTTACCCAATAGGATTGCCAACCCCTCTATTTGTTCAGCTGTTTAGTAACAAATATCATGTGGTTGGGCAAATTTAGCTGCCCAATTTATTGTTTCCTTTTTCCTCCAACCTAGGTAAAAACAAAATGAAATCTGCTTGTTACGTGCTTCTGGGTCTTAACCTAATCAATCCTAACCTATCCTATTTTAAGCTATCCTATCCTATATCTTATCCTATCCTATCCTAGTCCTATCCTATCCAGTTAGTGCAAACTAGTGCAAGCTTTTATATACCCCTTATTTTTTTTTATGCATTCGGTGACAGTTAGTAAATCGGGCCACCCCAAACCATACGCTACTAAAAATTCATGAATATTCATGTAAGTGTTTTCCCCAATATTGGGTAAAAATATTTACCACAAGTTGGGCAAAAGCGAATTTCTAACCAACCATCAGTTACCCAACAAAATTTACCCAACTGGCAAAGGAAATGTGACAAAATTACACAACTACACTGCAGGGCAACAAGTACCCAACCCATAATTACCAAATACTGTTGGTAAAATATATGCCCAATATTTAGGTAAAAAGTATTGACCAATATTGGTTACACCACTCGAGTGTCCAGTTGGTTAATAATAGCCCAGAATTGGGAATATTTTTAACCAACCAGCAGTTACCCAACTAAATTTACCCAACATTTTAAGAGTGTATACTTCAGTAACCTTGGAAACTATTTTTTTTAAATGTCATTCCGTAACGCCCAAAACACATAATTAAAACATAATTTCCGAAAAGGACTATCGTTTTGTTATGAAAGTTGATAAGTAAATCAAGGTACCTAATACCTGCAAAATGATGTGCTTTTGGTTTGAAGAAATATCTTACATATATGGTGTGATTAAATATGTCATTTCGTATAACAAAATAATGTTACGGAATGACATTAAATTCAGTTTTGCATAAATTAATTCAACCCTGAACCTATACGTTAGTTCAGCTTGGTATATCGGACAATTATCAACTAAAGTAGAGATCATGAAATCATTTTCTAGTGTGAAAATGATATAAAATTTGATAATTTGGATATTTTGGGATTTGTGTACAAAACAAATGGGAAAATGGTGTTGTATTATTCCATTTGTTAATGAGATGTATTTCTTTCCTCTACATAGGTTTAATTGTTTTGTATTTTAGGCCTAAATATTGATGTAGATGATAGTATCAAATGGAACAAATCATATGATGAAATTTATGAAATCAATAGTGAAAAAATAGAATACATAAGAAATCCATAAAACAATGTAATCTATCTATCTATCTATCTATCTATCTATCTATGTATCATAGCTTGGAGGCCGTTGGGTCGACAATGTGATGGTTGTTGAGACACTGCAGGTTCTCCAATACTTTGTCTTCAGCTGTTCTAGTTAGCTGCTTTAAAAGACGTTCCTGCCCACTGCTTTATGTTATCAATCCAGGTCTAAGTAGGTCTGCCCCCTTTTTCTTCTGCCATTGGTTCCTCCTTGCAAGATGATGTTTGCCAAGCTATTCTTCCATCTTGTTACATGACCAAACCACTGCACCTGTCTTTTCTTCACAATTGCAATAAGGTGATCTTGGGAGCGTTTCACCAAGCGTTTTGTCAGTGATTTTTACCGACAAATTTGCTCTCAGCCAATCAGATGGGAGGATTTCAGTAGCTTATAACAGTTGTCGGTTAAAATCACTGACAAACACTCCATGAAACGCTCCCCTTGTTCCCCTATATAGCTCTCCATTAACTCTCTCACTTCCTCACAATGAAATACATTGAAATAAATCCAATATAAAATAGAACTTAATGAAAAATCTATCTGAATGTCTTTTAAACTTACTAGAAGTATTTTACACAAATTAATACTCTTCAGAATTTTCAGAGATCTAATTATTAACAAAAATATGAATTTATGAATATAATTTGCATAAATCATAGTAGATTAATAAACATTAATAGAGCTATTTTTAACACAGATATATTAGGTCATCAAAAATTATCAAATTGTTTGCTCAGTCTGTGTTTCAAACTATGTTTTTACTACTTATTTACATAATATGAATTTTATACACTATTCCGCATTGACTTTCAGAAGTCATTCCGTAACGCTACTTCATTTTATATTTTGCATCGTATTTCAAATATTTTCAAACATATTTCCAGGAACATGATGTCATATCAAAGCTAACATATACTACATAATGCCACGGCCATCTTGAAAACCGGATGCATATTCAAAGTTCACAGAGTTTGAGCAATGTTTA
>CM046836.1:7218841-7223841 GCA_025618425.1 Heliocidaris tuberculata | reverse complement strand
TCAACTTCCTACTGGGACAATCAATCAGGGACCTCTCCGTGCTGTAGTCATTCTACTAGAACACATTCGTTGTGCCATATAATATTATGATGGGTCAACACTATGGATAGCGTCATATCAATTTTGATTACTTTCAAAGAAGAATAAAAGAAGGTCATTCCGTTATCATCTGACCTGCTGACAACGATAAGATAATCTTCAAGCATGGCGTTCTAAAAAATTAACGCGAATGCATCCACTATGCTAAAATCAATCAATTGCAACTTTTTTTCTTAAAAAAACACTTATTAATTGAGCATGCCTTTCGAAATTCTCTTTAAATGTGCGTTTTCAAGGAACTTCAAAGTAGTTGAAGTATTTTGCGCATGAACTAATATAATAGTCGTCAAGTTTTGAAAAGGCATGCTCGAAAGTTTCAAGAAAAGTGGTTATTTTGGGGGACTTAAAGGTGAATTTCAACTTTTTAGTATTCTAGTATGTTTTTCAGGTCCGTTGACGATAAAAATGATTTAATGTGTCAACAACATTGGAATTTTATTAATTTTATTTAAAGAAAATAAATAATATTAAACAAAACCTCTCTGGAATTGATTCCTTTGTAATCTAGCTAGTTATCTATAACACGTTAGATTGAATTTATGTCGTACTTATACCCGCATCTACCTGTATACCCATCTAAAACAAACAAAAAACCCAGCAACAACAACAACAACAACAACAATAACGACACAATAGGGTAGCGATACATACCTCATATTGATGAGGAAGTTTCCTCTAAAATATTGCCTGGAAAGTGACTTTGTGGTTATGACTTCTCAAAATTTATTTTGGTTTCAAATACCTATAAAGTATTATTTCATTGAATCAGAATTTCATATTTCAAAAGTGAGAGCATAACTATCGTTATTTTGTTCTCAGAAAATATAAGCCTAAAAGTTACACCTTCTGTTTAATTGAAATTTCCGTATTTTAACAGTGAAAATGTAACTATTAAATGACAGTGAATGGGTCAAGAACTAGAAAGTTCGAAGCTTCCCATTTTCTTTTTTAATTATTATTCAACGAGAGCCTCTGTATTGAGTTCATGCATATCATTATGAATTTCCCTTGATTGCTCCGTCATTTCTCTTGCGATATTATTGAAAACTTTATTTAAGCCGAAGATGCAGTAAAGCAAAAAGAAATTGTAAACCCAGTCGGTAGGATGATAGAGACAACGGTTCATTTCATTTGGTTGATTTTGGAATATAGAATATTCAATTTGTGCATGTGCTAAAATAATATTCTAATAAAAATTATCATCTAGACTTACTTAAACTGGTTTTTACTGAATGGGGAAAATATTTCAGCCTTTAAAAAAAAGAGTGGCGGTAGAGCTGGTTCATGAAACAGTGACGTATCCAGGAACCGGTGTACAGCCCCCCCCCCCCTTTTTTTTTTTTTTTACTAGAATTTCTTCGAATAAGGCTATTCAAAGAGGATTTTGAGGGTCATTTTTCCTTTTTATCTTCTTGCGGTACATTTGATGGTCAGATAAACATATCGCATACATACGGTGTGGGCGGATATTGTGCGCGATGTGTTCCTGTGGGTGTTGTTTTTGTCTTTTTTAGTAGTTGTTGTTTTGTTTTGTTTGCTGGTATTGATTACTAATACAAGTTATATTATACAACATTTCTCCATTGCTAACGACACAAAGTCTCTGCAACTCATGAGTCCCTATTTTTCTATTCCTGCACCTCTCCTTCTGGGAAATACAAGCCATAATTTCTTTATACTCATCCACTTGTGTTTTCCATTAAATTAAACCAATTATTGCTTTTTTCAGTGCAAATCATACCCAAGTACATTGAAATATGATCTGTTATATATAAGTGTTATGTTCTTTCATATGTACTATTAAAAAATTGTTAATACGTGGAAAATGAATAAACTTTGAAACTTTGAGTGCAAAATAATGATTCAATAATTATTATAGTTATAGAGCAATTAAAACAATAACACCAAAATGCCAATTAAGGGGCTGAAAATTTATATTTTTGTGGTTTGGTGGTTTTGCTTTGTCTGTGGTGTAATTGGCATTGATACAGTATATTTATACAAAACAAAACAAAAGGTGAATGCATGATTATTAGATTAGAGTAAACTGAGGGTTCGAAGACAGGCTACGTGCTTTTGATGATGGCTTCTTGTATTAAACATGTTAGGCAAAGCATTTTATCTCCAACAGTGTATCCTAGTCCAGGAGTTGTGGAGAGTTACATGTCAGGACCCCCCCCCCCCCCAAAAAAAAAAAAAAAAAAAAAAAAAAAAAAAGTGCGATGAGACATGGGTTCATAAGAGACTAGAGTTTAAGAAGGTAGTAACATTTTTCGAGATTTTTATCACCAATATTTTTTACTGGGACAATCAAGCAGGGACCTCTCCATGCTGCAGTCTTTTTGCTCGAACACTTTGGAGTGTGTGACCTTCTGCCATATAATATTATAGTAAATAGTGTACGTATGATACGCGCTGTGATTGGTTAGATTCGCATCACGTGACGTGCAAAATTTTAATTATAGTGCACAATCGTGCACTATAACTTTGATTTTTTGCACGGGCCTAATACAAAATAACAGTTATAGATCTATAGGGTCTATTTACTTTAACAATTAGTGCAAGTTCTATTTATGCACCATTACTGGACTATATGAACTCCAAATACTAAATTATCCCGAGTGCAGTTTTATTTCACCGAGGCCGCAGGCCGAGGTGAAATAGACCTGCACGAGGGATAATTTAGTATTTGTCGTGCACATAATCTAGTATAGTGCATGATAGACCATGCACTATTGATATAATGATGGGTCAACACTATGCATTACGTCATAACGATCGCTAAGGCCTTCCTACGATAAATTTTGATTGCTTTCAAAGAAAACTACAAAGTAGGTCATTCCATTATCATCTGACCTGCTGACCACGATAAGATAATCTTCAAGCATGGCGTTCTAAAAATTTAACGCGAATGCATCCTCCTTGCTTCACATTCTATTCACTACTTGTTGTTTATAGGACGATCAAATATTATTTTACTGGGTTGCCAAAGTACAGTTCAACTTAATTTTTTTTTTTTTTTTTTTTTTTTGGGGGGGGGGCATATCCAAAAATTTGACTTGCTTGTGAGCCCTCCCCCTCCCAGATCCAACTCTTGCTCGGGGTAGGCCTGCTGCAGAAAAATCATTTTAAAAAGTTTTAGCAACGCCCTCTTCTCCCCCATGCACCCCCATCCCACCACTAACATACTAAAAATACCACCATACATACATAGAAGTGTTAGGGAAAATTAAAGAGAAGATAATCTTTTCAATGAAGTGAAATATGGAGCCACAGATTTTTAATAAAATCATCTGAATTTATTCTTGAGAGACAAATTACCCACCTCGTTGTTTTTGGTGTGTCTCTGAAATGGATGAAAATGCGGTTGGTGTAAAATAAATGTTTTTAATTCATGCGTGCTTAAAAACGCTTCCGCAAACTGAATCTCATGATTGAAGAAAATAAAGAATAGGATATATATGTGCATATAGTTGGAAAGCACTGATCGTGGTAGCAAAGTTCTCTGAACGATTAAGGATAAATGATAATAAAACTGAAAAATAATGGTTTCACACATTCATAAATGATATGGTCTGTTTCCTCAAGCCTGGATTTATTGCAACCACTTCTTTGTGTCGTTCTCAGAATATAGACATTGTGAAAATGAAATGATTCAAAAACCGCAATTAAAAATAGACGCACAAAAGTTTGACCGCATAATGAACTGATCATGATAAAAATTAGCCACCATGAAATTCGTTTCTTGTTCGCGGTAAACTAAACTAAACGAAAGTCCGGGATTTTTTTTTTTTGTTTTATTTTGTTTTTGCAAGTATTTCATTGGGCTGCAATTATAATGATAAACCTTTCAGTCAGCGAACTTTAAAGATATAACAAGGAAGCGGCATGCCCCGGGGATGGCCGATGGCCACCACCTTCCCGAACCGGACCGACTGAAATATTCAAACATGCACCAAACTCTTCTTTTCTCATTCGCTGTCTTCTCAGAATCTAACAGTCATCTCGATTCTCTATCCTTTCAAAATAAATTAATGTCAATCTCAGTTCTCAGTTTTCAGGAACTATTTCGCTCTGGTAAAAATAAACAGTCTCAATCTCTCGTTGAATTAAAAGTCTCCGAAATAAATCAAGTCGGAAACGAGAGTGAAATAAATGAAGAGTCAGTGGAACATATTTATTAAGACGAAGAAATCATAACGGTGACGAAAATATAGCAAGGTTTGACTGGGCTGGGCTTCCATAACAACATAACAAAAAGTTCACCCGACCTAACTTAACGGTGAAACTTAACAGAAGGCTCTCCCCCACCTAACTTAAAAGCGAAAATCATTTAAGGCCCGCATCCAAGTGCCTCCCCGATTTTATACGTCTTAACACCCAATAAAACACAATCGTCTAAACCCTGATTATTATGTATCTCATCTCTGACCATTAAAAAACTCTTTTCTAAAACAGAATAACTACTTCAACCCCTCTGAGGAAGTCAATCAATTTCAAATACAAAAGAAGCATGTGCTTTATACCCTCTCAAGAAAGGCGTGGCTTACAACCCCAGAAGTATGTCCGGGGACGCCAAATTAAATATTCACAAGAATCTAGAAGACCCCACATCTACGAATAGATAGCAAAAACATCTTTAGTTAACATGAATATCATTAATACTAATATCGGAACTGTTTGCATACCAGACGGGACACCTGTATGAAATTCATTAATCCTAACAATATGGTCAGGGACCATCTCCAAATAAGTTGAAACACCGCCCCTGCTCTATACAATAATAACAAATACATAAATCGATCCCCAAATTTCTATGTCAATAAACTTTTACCTTATTTCTGTGTGAATAAACTTTCTCATCTTGTTTTTACCCGATTCCTAAACCCTTTTCTATCTAG